>CAUYON010211954.1:0-20767 GCA_963573935.1 Arctocebus calabarensis
TTTATTGCAGCTCAATTTATAATCGCCAAAATGTGGAAACAACCTAAATGCCCACCAATCCAGGAATGGATTAACAAGCTATGTTATATGTACACTATGGAATACTATTCAGCCATTAAAAAAAATGGAGACTTTACAGCCTTTGTATTAACCTGAATGGAAGTGGAACACATTATTCTTAGTAAAGCATCTCAAGAATGGAGAAGCATGAATCCCATATACTCAAGTTTGATATGAGGACAATTAATGACAATTATTCACACAGTAGGGGTGAGGAAGGGGAGAGCAGAGAGAGAAAGAATGAGGGAGGGGTGGGGAAAGGAAGAGCAGAGAGAAGGAAGGAGAGAGGGGGTGGGGTCTTGGTGTGTGCCACACCTTTTGGGGGCAAAACACGATTGTAAGAGGGACTTGACCCAACAAATGCAACCAGTGTAACATGGTTTCTTGTACCCTCAATGAATCCCCAACAATAAAAAAAAAAAAGATTCTACATTCCATCTCTTTCCACTTCCTTCTACTGTGACTCCTCCCACCTTTCACTTCCTTCCATTGTAGAATAACAGAATTAGGCTAAAAGATGTAAACCATCTACCATAAGTGGGGTGACTAAAATCTGAAACAAGAGTTAGATGTGGCACCAAAAGCATGAGTGACAAGAGAGAGAATGGCCAAATTCATCAAAATGAAATTCAGACACCATCAAGAAAGTGAAAGACAATACCCAGAATGCAAGAAAATATTTGCAAATCATACATCGGACAAAGGTCTAGTATCCAGAAAAGATAAAGAATTATTTCATCTCAATAATAAAAAGACAATACGTTTCATAATGGCCAAAGAATTTGAATAACTTTTTCACCAAAGAAGTTATATAAATAGGTGGTAAGCTACAATATGGTACTCAACATCATTAGGCAATGAGTTATTACTTGCATGGCTCTACTAGAAAAAGACAGAAAATAACAGGTGTTTGAGCATGTAGAGAAACCGGAACCCTCATATACTGTTGGTGGGAATGTAAAATGGTGCAAGTTGGGAATTAAATATAGAGTGACCAGATGAACTAGCAAGTTCACTCCTAAGTATGTACCCAAGAGAATTAATTGAAAGCATGTGTCCACACAAAATCTTGTGATTATTTTTCAATTACACCTCAATAAAGCCAGAATAAGACCGTCCAAATAACAATACTTGTAAATGGATGCTTATAGACGTATCATTCATAACAGCCAATAAGTGGAAACAACCCAAATATCAGTACTGGATAGAATAATAAATTGTGATTTATCCATAGGAGAGAATATTATTTGGCCATAAAAAGAGTGAAGTACTGTTATATGATATGTGTACAACATGTGTTTTTAAAAGGCTAGTCACAGGCCGGGCACGGTGGCTCGTACCTGTAATCCTAGCACTCTGGGAGGCTGAGGCAGGTGGATGGCTTGCGCTCAGGAATTCCAGACCAACCTGAGTAAGAATGAGACCCTATCTCTACTAAAAATGAAAAGCTAAGGCTCTGCATCTGTGGCTCAAGCAGATAAGGTGCCAGCAACAAACACCTGAGCTGGCAGGTTCGAATCCAGCCCAGGCCTACCAAACAACAATGACAGCTGCAACTCAAAAAAAAAAAAAAAAAACCTGGTAATTGTTGTCCCAGCTACTTGGGAGGCACAGGCAAGAGAAACGCTTGAGCCCAGGAGTTGGAGGTTTCTGTGAGCTGTGAAGCCACAGCACTCTAACCAGGGGACAGCTTGAGGCTCTGTCTCCCAAATTTAAAAAAAAAAAAAAAAACAGAAAGGAAAAAAGAAAAACTAAGGCAAGAAGATCACTTAAGCCCAAGAGTTTCAGGTTGCTGTGAGCTATGATGCCATAACACTCTACCAAGGGTGACAAAGTGAGACTATGTCTAAAAATAAAATAAAGGCTAGTCACAAAAGGCCATGTGATTCCATTTATATGAAGAATAGACAAATCTACAGACAGAAAGTAGGTTAGTATGGTTCCTAGGGGCCAGTGGAAGAAGGTGTTGGGAACTGACTACTAATATATACAGGATTTACAGGGAGGGAGACAAAATTAGTCCAGAGTTAGACGCTGGCAATAGTTGCACAGTTCTGTTTAGGAACACTAAAACCACAGAATTGTACCATTTAAAAAGTGGATTTGAGGCCAGACATAGTGGCTTATGCCTATAATCCTAGCACTGTGGGAGGCCGAGGCAGAAGGGTAACTTGAAGTTGAGAGTTCGAGACCAGCCTGAGCAAGACATGGTCTCTACAAAAAATAGAAAAAAATAGCTGGATGTGGTGGCATACACCTACAGTCAGAGCTACTCAGGAGGCTGAGGCAGGAGGATCACTTGAGTTCAAGAGTTTCCAATTGCTGTGAGCTATGACAACATCAGTGCACTCTAGCCAGGGCAACAGAGCAAGCCTCTGTCTCAGAAAAAAAGGGATGGGGTGGATTTGCAGTATATAAATTGAACCTCAACAAAGCTGTTATTTTTTAAAGCTAATGCAAAATTCTTAAAAGCCATTTCTTTTTTGAAAGTTTATATTCTGAAGCTCAGTGGGTAGGGCACTGGCCACATACACCAACGCTGGTGGGTTCGATCCTGGCCCAGGCCAGCTAAAACAACGACAACTGCAACAAAAAAATAGCCAGGCTTTGTGGCAGGTGCCTGTAATCCCAGCCACTTGGGAGACTGAGCCAAGAAAATCGCTTAAGCCCAAGAGTTAGAAGTTGCTGTGAGCTAGGGCCACAGCTTAAGAATCTGACCCAAAAAAAAAAAAAAAAAGAAAGAAAGTTTGTATTTTGTAAGTTCGAAATTTATAAGTAACTTCTCCCTGACTGAAAAATTGGTTTCCTGATCTTCCAAAGCATTGACACGTTTTTATTAAACTAGATCCTGTGGATCAGTGTGTTACTTATTTAACTTTTCACAAATGCTTCCTTTTTATCTTTTCATGGAAATTGTGTAGTGTTACAGTAGCGATATATACAGAGAGTCCAGCAAGAACAGAAGTTGTGTCAGGATTTGTCAAGACTACCCCACTCTCAGAAATTGACTAGAAAAACTCATGGAACATAGGTGTGCTCATGGCCAAGATTTATTATAGCAACCTAGTAAGGTGAGTCACAGGGGGCAAAGACATCAGTGGGGCCTGCAAGAATCCATGTACAGCCTTCTTTAGACTCTCTCCCTCCATAAAGGGTCACAGAGAGCATACTCTTTCCCCAGCCACAGAGTGTAGCAACATAACGTGCAATGATTCTGCACAGAGAAGCTCATTAGAGACTCAGGACCCAAGATAAAAATCTCGGAGGCTGGTCATGCAGACACCTTCTGCCTAACACACACCACAAATTCAAACTCCCAGAAAAAAAGCAAGAGTTCAGCAGAAATCATATTATTTGCATAGTCTATGTAGGCTTAAGAAAGATGTAAGGATCTGTTTGCTATCCCAGCTTTTTTTGGAATCAGTAACTGCAGTAAATCAACTAGAATTTATTTGAAAACTAAAGAGGAAAGTCATCCTTTTTGCCAGAATAATAAATTTCTGTTGCATAACAATTGTTTAACTTTTGACCAGTTATAAAATATATAATAACAAGGCAGGACTCAAAGTGCATATACAAGAAAATAGTGAAGGGCCCACTTGCAATTTCTCAGAGATTCTACCTTCTCTGCCTTTTTCCTTTTTTCTTCCCTCCCTCTTTTTTTCCACTTTCACCCATGAGCTTCCTCCTCTTTGTTTTCCGTTTCCATCACAACCATCTCCCCAAACAGTTATAATCTAACTGTAATTTTAAAGGATTTGAATTATAGAAAAAAATTGTTTTCCTTTACATTTTTGTTTCTCTCATTTCCCAAAGGTAAGGTATTGTCTCGCTAATAGATGATTTCTCACAAAAATTCCTACATGTTTGCATATTTATCTGCATCTTTCAAGTTAATACTTTGGCTTTAAAACTACCTTCAGAAAATATAAAAGTTCATAGAAATCAATATTTTTTTATTTCTATAGATTTAAGAGGTACGAGTAAAGTTTTGTTACATGTATATTGTATAGTGGCTTTTACTGTGCCATCTAAATATATTCGTGTATATCCCCCAAACAGTGTATATGGTACTCACCAGGCGATTTCCCATCCCACACTCTCCTACCACCCTTCCCACTTTTTAGTCTCCAAGGGCCTTTATTGCGACTCTGTGTGGCCATGCATGACCATCTCCCACTTCGTGAGAAATCCAGTACTTGTTTTTCCCTTCCAGTATTACTTCATTTAGGATAATGGCCTCCACATCCATCCAAGTTGCTGCCAAAGATATTATTTCATCAGTAATGCTCAGTAGTATTCATGGTGAATACAGGGTGGCCATAAAATTCACGTGCAGTTTGCACACTATTTTAAATTGCACACAAACTTTATGACCATTCTGTTTATAGCACATTTTCTTTATCCACTCATTGGTTGATTCCCTATCTTTGTGATGGTGAATTGTGCTGTAGTAATTCAAGTGAAGGTGTCTTTTTGATATAATAATTTTTCTCCCTCTGGATAGCTACCCATTAGTGGGATGACAGGATTGATCTACTTTAAGTTTGTTGAGAAAACTCCATACTAATTGTTGTACTAATAAATTTGTTTACTAAATTTTAACTTCAGTCCTTTGAAAAACTATACAGAAAATTCTGCTTTAGTAGCAGCATTGAAACATTACACATTTAAAAATCTTCCAAGTTCTGCCTTAACTAACAGGCAAACTCATGGGAAAACTCTGCTTTCCTGGAATCAAACTTGGTGATCCCAAAGATCAGCTTGGCTGCCATGAAGAACACATTCCTAATAGAGATCATCTAAGAAGGGACCTTCCAAATGTCTCCAGGTTTAATCTTCATGAAAAATCATATGATCTTGAATCTCCAAATTATTTAACTTGGAAACAAGACACAACAGATGAACCTCTACCCTGCTACACAGACCACCTCCCTAAGTTGACCTAATTTTCAGAGACCGGACATGCACCACATGTACATATCAGTACAGCAGGCCTAGTTCTTTATGCTGATCACCTCCATATGTTGACCAGTTTTTACACAATGGTCAACTTACAGAGGTTCTACTATATCTTCTGGTTCAATTGCTTTCCACGGAGGCAGGCAGGGTTTTGCTAAGACTAAAACAGAAATTTCCTCTAAAAAAATAAAAATAAATGGGTGGTGCCTATAGCTCAAAGGAGTAGGGCGCCGGCCCCATATGCCGGAGGTGGTGGGTTCAAACCTGGCCCCGGCCAAAAACTGCAAAAAAATAAAAAATATATTAAAAAATTTGCCTCCTTAAAAAGTGAAAAAGTTAATCTGATAGTAAAGAGCAAAAACAGAATCTAGAATCATAAAGTATAATCCTATGAAGCCCAGACCTTCCCTGAACTACCCTGCATACCATACAAAGCTGACAACCTGGTACCTGCTCATAGGGAAACGTCTGAGCACCTCAAGAGACACTCTTACCTATGTCAATTGTTAAAAAACTAGAAATATTATCTGCAGAGGCAAACCTCAGAAGTCAGGTGGAAGGAGTGAGGGCATAAGGGTCAATACAGATATTTACTTATTTTTATTTATTTATTTATTTATTGAGACAGAGTCTCCCTTTGTCACCCTCAATAGAGTACCTTGGGATCATAGCTCACAGCAACCTCAAACTCTTGGGCTCAAGTGATCTTCTTGCCTCAGCCTCCGAAGTAGCTAGGTCTACAGGTACCCAGCACAACACCTGGCTATTTTTAGAGATGGGGGTTCACTCTCGCACAGGCTGATCTCAGATTCCTGAGCTCAAGCCATCCACTGTCCTCAGCCTCCCGGAGTTCTAGGATTACAGGTGGGAGCCACCGAGCCCGGCCTAATTCAGATATTTAAAGGTTTGTCATGTGATAGAGCAGGTTATGGCCTCAAGGGCTAACAACATTGGAACAAACAAGTCAAAAGAGATGACAGTCCAGTTATTATTGAAAAAAGAACTCTGAGCAACCAGAATTGCTCAAAGACAGACTGGGGCTTCTCTGAGTAGTACTGAGTCTCCTGTAGCCAGCAGTGCTCAAGTTTTTGATTGATTCTTTCAACATTCTACATTCCTTTATTGAATGCTTACTCTGGAGGCTCAACATAGACTAAAGAACAGAGGTGAAGGAAATAGTTATAGTTCCTGCTCTCATCCAGCTTAGATTCTGGTGGGGTGATTTCAGACGTTTAGAGGAGATTCAAATATACATACAGAGAGGAGGGGCGAAGTGTTTCCTAATCCCAAGAAATTATAATTCTATGAAAAAAAATCCATGGGTTTTTCCACATTTGGAGTACACCAAATATGTTTTTTCCTTTTCTTTTTATTTTTTTTAGAAACAGGGTCTCATTCTGTCACCCAGGCTAGAGTGCAATGCACACAATTATAGGTCAATGTAATTAATGTAACCGTGAATTCCCGGGCTCAAAGGATTCGCCAACCTCAGCCTCCCAAGTAGTGAGGACTCCAGGGACGTACCATTGCCCCTGGGTTTGGGGTTTTTTGTATTTTTGGTAGACACAGGTCTCACTATGTTACCCAGACTAGTGTCCAACTCCTATCGTCCTGCAATCCTCTCACCTCAACCTTCCAAAGGCTGATAATATAAACATGAGGCACCAGGCTCAGCCCGTATTTTTCTTACCAAGAGTACACAAGCCAAATTAATAACAATTAGCTGTGGAACAACCTGAGGCTAGCTCTGAGAAGGTTAGGGACACTATTAGGATCAAGTTATAACTGTGGGTCTCCAAAGTACATTAATGAAGAAGACACAAAACCATTTTCCTGAAGTTAACTCCTTGGATTTATCCTTTGGCGTTCGGTCGCAGTTCTTATAACTTAGAGTTAACATGTGTTTTTTGATTAGAAGATACTCCTTTCAGAAAAATGGAATAACAATGATTTGCAATTAGAAAAGAAGCATGGCGTCTGAACACAATAACTAAGAAAATGCCATGAAGGCTATGTTAACCAGATTGATGAGAATATTTCAAGTTGTATATAAAACCAGTACATTGTACCCCATGATTGCATTATTGTACACAGCTATGATTTAGTAAAAAAGAAAAAAAAAGAAAAAAGAAAAAAAAAGAAAAGAAGCATGAGGCTGGTCAAAAGACATGTTAGAAAGTTTTTTTTTTTTTTGAGGTAGAGTCTCAAGCTGTTGCCCTGGGTAGAGTGCTGTGGTGTCACAGCTCACAGCAACCTCTAACTCTTGGGTTTAAGCAATTCTCTTGCCTTAGCCTCTTACATAGCTGAGACTACATGTGCCCACCACAATGCCTGGCCTTTTGTTTTTGTTGCAGTTGTCGTTGTTTTAGCTGGCCCAGGCGGTGTTCAAACCCACCAGTCTGGGTGTATGTGGCCAGTGCCCTACCCACTGAACTACAGGGGCCGCCTAGAAAGGATTTTAAAATACAGTTAACTTCTAGTCTCAGAATTAAATTCTTTAATGCATAAAAATAGTTAAGTACAATCTATTCTTGCCCATTAATTATAATCAGTGAAGTTTGTTTTCTGATTACTTTCCTAATGAGCATATTTCAAGATACGTTCCCTTTACTTTAATTTGAATTTAAGTATGATCTGGGGCTAAGCTCCTACTCTGGTTTGAAATCACAGCCTCTTGTTACTGAAACACCTTTTAGTTTGCCTGGCTTGACACAAGGCTGAGAAGAGAAGCAATGGGGAAATTCCAGAGATTAGTCTCACTGAACCTTCCAGCATGGCTCTAGGGAACACAGAATTCACAAACAAGTCTTCATGGAAAATTAACTTGCATTCACAAACACTCATTTTATTCCTTTTTTTTTTTTTTTTTTTTGGTAAGCTGTTTTTATTGCTAAGACTAATCCCAAAAAAATCTATTAGTAAAGTAAGGATTAATCAATGTTAGAATACCAGCAGTTTGAAAGAAAAAACAGATGTCAGGGACTAAAAAGTCAAAAGCAGCAGGAGAAGAGGCTGTCATTCAGTTCCCAGAACAAGAGAGAACATCGGTTTTGTTCCAGCCTTATTAAAGTAAAATTGACAAATAAAATTGTATATATTAGTATTTAAGGTGTACAAAGAGATGGTTCCATAAAGACATACCTAATGAAATGATCACCACACTCGAGCTAATTACCATATCTACCTCACATAGTTACCTTTGTGTTTGTGTGATGAATGCTCATAAGCTGTTGGGTTTTTATATTGACCTTTATTATGTTGAGATATGTTCCTTCTATACCTATTTTGTTGAGAGTGCTAGGATTACAGGCATGAACCACCATACAAGGCTGATACTAGTATTTAAAATGATATTTACACCACTGGTAATGTGATGCCTCCAGATTTGCTTTTATTTCTAAGAATTATATTAACTATTCTGTTTTTTTTCTAATTCCATATAAAATGAAGAACAACTTCTTTAAAGTATGACATTGGTGTTTTGATGGGAATTGCATTAAATCTGTAGGTTGTTTTGGGTAGTATGGACATTTGAACAATGTTGATTCTTCCCAACCATGAGCATGGTCTGTTTTTCCATTTGTTAACATCTTCTGCTATTTATTTTCTCAGGGTTTCGTAGTTCTCTTTATAGAGATCTTTCATGTACTTTGTTAGATATATTCCCAGGTATTTCACCTTCTTTGGCACTACTGTAAAAGGAATAGAGTCTTTGATTATATCCTCACCTTGACTATTGTTAGTATACATAAAGGCTACTGATTTGTAGGCATTATTTTGTATCCTGAGACACTGCTATATTCCTTGATCATTTCTAAGAGCTTTGTAGTTGAATCCCTGGGGTTTTCCAGGTATAAGACAGACTTCAGGTTATACTACAAATCTATAGTGATCAAAACAGCATGGTACTGGCACAAAAATAGAGACATAGATCTATGGAATAGAATAAAGAATTTAGAGATGAACCTAGCCACATATCATCATTTGATCTTTGATGAGCCTAATAAAAACAAGCATTGGAGAAAAGAATCCCTGTTTAATAAATGGTGCTGGGAGAACTTGTTAGTCACGTGTAGAACACTGAAACTGGACCCACACCTCTCACCATTAACAAAAATTGATTCTGACTGGATAAAAGATTTAAATTTAAGACATGAAACTATAAAAATACTAGAAAAGCATACAGGGAAAAATACTTGAAGATATTGGCCTGGGAAAATACTTTATGAGGAAGGACCCCCCACACACACAATTGCACCAATACCTTAAAATAAATAACTGGGATTTGATCAAGTGAAAAAGCTTCTGCACAGCTTAGAGTACTACAACCAGAGCAAATAGACAGCCTTCAGAATGAGAGAAGATGTTTGCAAGTTATGATTTTGACAAAGGTCTGATAACTAATCTGCAGGGAACTCAAATTAATCAATAAGAAAAGAGCAAACAATCCCATGTCATTGTGGGCAGAACATGACAGATGAATGGCCAAAAAACTCATAGTCTTTAATCATCAGAAAAATGTAAATCAAAACCACTTTGATTTTGAGTCAGGCACAGTGGCTCACACCTGTAATCCTAACACTCTGGGAGGCCAAGGTAAGTAGATTGCCTGAGCTCACGGATTTTAGACCAGCCTGGGCCAGAGCAAGACTTCATCTCTAAAAAACAGACAGGCATTGTAGCAGGTGCCTATAGTCCCAGCTACTTGGGAAACTGAGGTAAGAGAATCACTTGAGCCCAAGAGTTGGAGATTGCTGTGAGCTATGATGCCACCACACTATACTGAGGGTGACAAAGTAAGACTTGGTCTCCACAAAAAAAAAACCACTTTGGAATATCATCTAACTTCTGTAAGATTAGCCCACAAAGTCCCAAAACTACAGATTCTGGCATAGATGTGAAGAGAAGAGAACACTTTTATACTGCTGGTGGGACTGCAAACTAATACAACCTTTATGGAAATAAGTATGGAGAATCCTCAAAGAACTAAAAGTTTACATTCCATTTGATCCTGCAATTCCATTACTAGGTATCTATCCAGAAGAACAAAAATTGATTTTACCACAAAGACATTTGCACCAGAATGTTTATTGCAGCCCAATTCATAATTTCCAAGCCATGGAAGCAACCCGAACACCCATCAACCCATGAATGGATTAAGAAATTATGGTATATGTATACCATAATACTATTTAGCCAGGAGACTTTATATCTTTTATGTTTACATGAATGAAGTTGGAACACTTTTGTCTTAGTTAAAGTATCTCAGGAATGGGGGAAAAATATCCAATGTATTCAAAACTATAATGAAACTAATATATAAACACATACTCATACAAATGAGAAAACACAAATATAGTCTATCAAAGGGGAAGGGTAAGCTGAGAGAGGAAGGGGGGATGATGATTGGTGGGAGGAGAGAGGGCCTTGGGTGAGATCTCACCTAATATGCACAATGCAAGAGTATATTCCAAAATAACTAAGAGCAAATTTTTAAATGCCTTACCACAAAAAATAAGTAAGTGAGGTGGTGGCTATGAATCAGTTTGATTTAAGCATTCCACATTGTATACCAAATCATCACATTGTACTTCATAAATATATATAGTTATGATTTAATTAAAATAAAACCATGATTACAGAATCATAGTGTTCTGAAGTTGACTACATAGTTACCTTTACCAGGGAGTTTTATAATATTATATGCTTTCATGTTACTATTTAACATTATTTCATTTCAACTTAAAGAAGTCCCTTTAGCATTTCTTGTAAGGCAGGTATGGTGGTGATGAACTCTCTCTTTTGTTTGTCTGAGAAAGTCTTTATCTCACTTTTATTTCTGAAGGACATATTTGCCAGGTATAGCATTCCTGATTGGGAGTTTTCCTTTGCTTTTAGCAGTTTGAAAATATCATCACACTTCCTCTTGGCTGGTAAGACTTCCGCTGAGAAATCTACCCAGAATCTTATATACTAGATTCCTTTGTATATGACAAATGACTTTTCCCTTGCTGCTCTCAAAATTTTGCCATTAATTTTGATTGTAATGTTTCTCCATATAATCATCCTTGAGTTTATTCTATTTGGGAAACTTTGAGCTTCATAAACCTATATATCCATATCCCTCCAAAGATTTGAGAAGTTTTCAGTCAATATTTCTGTAAATAAGCTTTTCTCCCATTTCTCTCCCTTCTCTTTCTGAAACTCTCATAATGGATGCATAGTTTGGTTGTTAGAGTTCCATGAACTCCACAGGCTTTCTCCCTTCCCTTCTTTTCCCTCTCCTTTCCTTTCTTCCTTTCTTTTTTCCCCCCACTGGCTGGATAACACCAAATGATCTTTAAGTTCACATAGTCTTTCTTTTGCTTGATCAAGTCTGCTATTGAAAAACTCTATTGGCTCAGCACCTGTGGCTCAATGGGCTAAGGCGACAGCCACATACACCTGAGCTGGCAGGCTGGAATCCAGACTGGGCCCGCCAAACAACAATGGTGGCTACAACCTAAAAAAAAAAAAAAAGAAAGAAAGAAAAAGAAAAACTCTATTGAATTTTTCAGTTCAGTTATTGTGTTCTTCAGCTCCAGAATTTCTGTTTGAACTTTTTTATGATTTCTATCTCTTTTTTCTCATTAAACTTCTGGCTTTGTTAATGTATTGTTTGCCTGATTCCTTGAGTTGTCTATCTATGTTATCTTACATTTCATTGACCTTCTTAAGCCACAATTATTTTTAATTTTTCTCAAACAGTTGATAAATCTCCATTTCTTTGAGGTTGATTATTGGAAAATTAATGTGTTCTTTTAGTGATATCATGCTCCCTTGATTTTTCTTCTGTTCTTTCGAGTCTTTCATTGCTGTCTTCACATTCAAAGAAACAGTCAGCTCCTCCAGTCTTTACTGGCTTCAGGCGAGAAAGATTTTTTTTAAGTGTACAAATAAATGTTTTTTAGTAAATTTTAAAAGTTGTACAACTATCACCACAATCTAATTTTAAGGCATTTCTATCTCCCGAAATTATCTCTTACTTGTTTACCACAAGAAGTGATACTAGAAAAATAAATGTGTTCCTTTCTGCATTTGTGTCATTTCAGTTATGTTCTTTTTTTTTTTTTTTTGAGAAAGATTTTAATTAGTCATCCTGATTAGGGATTTGGGGGGGCTTTCAGATCTTATCTATAGATTTACCTTCTCCATTTCTATTCACCTCTACTCCCTTCTTCCAAAACGGAGTGCTTTATAGACTCTTTTGAATACAGATATATGTTTTGCCTTGTACTTAGAAAATTTTACTATTAAATAGAGGAATGATGGCTTACATTATAATACAGCTTTCTAACCTCTGTGTCTTGAGTAGACCACATCTATCAACACAGTAAAGATATTATTTCTGCTGATTAGGCTCAGACAATTAAAATTACTGAAGCAACCCTATGACCCTAGCAATTGACATATATGTATAAATCAGAAGACAATAGAGACCATGGGGCCTAGAGCAAGTCGGAAAATGTCTGGTTCATTATTAGGCTTCTAAATTCTAACAAAACATACTGATTTGTCATATTTAGCTGAGTGTCATTATTCACTATTTTGTGCCTACTAATCTAGACACAGGAAAATCAGAAGCCTAGGTGGGGGTCCCAACTGAGTTGAGTTCCACTCCCCCTCCCTGTGCTGGTGTCGGCCTTTACCTCCCATACTTCCAGTAGCATCTCCACTCCAGGCTATCACTGTGCCGCCCTGTCACTCCACCCCAAGAGGGAGAGGAGAAGAGTTTTCTCTCCAAGAATAATAGTTATTTCAGCCAATTCAGAAATGCTGGCTTCATAAGCAATAGATGCACTGAAAACAGTGAAGGATAATGAGCCCAAGGGTTGGCTGAGCAAGGAGGTAAATACCACCTTGTTAAGTATCATCTTGAATTATATACTTAGTCTTTGTCTCAGGTGCTTCACCAGCCTCCTCAATTCCCCCTCTTTCCCTAAGTAGGTCACTGCAGTTTAAGAACCCAGTCTAGGGATTGGGATGGGATAACCTTCATAATTTTCTTCTTTGAGATACACTCTCTTTGGTATTAGAGATCTGCAACCTCCTATCCACAATTCTGAGAAAGGACTTTGAATAGCAAACAACTTTTATCATGTTGCTGGCAGAATCTGAACTAAAATTATAAGTAGTACTTATTTATCTCACTTAGTAGGAACAGCCATACTTTTTTATTGTTCTTTTTTTTTTCTTTTTGAGACAGAGTCTCATTATGTCACCATTGGTACAGTGCCATGGCGTCACAGCTCACAGCAACCTCCAACTCCTGGGCTTAAGTGATTTTCTTGTCTCAGCCTCCCAAGTAGCTGGCACTACAAGTGCTCACCACAATGCCCAACTATTTTTTGTTACAGTTTGGCCAGGCCAGGTTAGAACCCACCAACCTTGGTATATGGGGCCGGAGCCTACTCACTGAGCCATAGGCACCACCCTGTTCTTTTTTTTTTTTAACTATACTTTTTCTGTTTTTTGAAACAGAGTCTCACTTTACCACCCTTAATAGAGTGCCTTGGCATCATAGCTTACAGCAACCTCTAACTCCTAGGCTCAAGTGATTCTCTTTCCTCTGCCTCCTGAGCAGCTCGGACTACAGGCAATAGTCTTAAATTTAGCCAAAGAAATATTATTGTGTTGAATTACAGGCCAGGATCATTATGTAATATGTAGTATATGTGTCATATTATCTTTCTAAAGCCCCAAAATACCAATGAATTCCAAATCACATTTAGACCCATATGAGCTTTGGATAAAGCCTAGGCATCTTCAAAATTACTTCTAGAGTTTCCCTTTACTCTTCTCAAGGGCTGAGGTAATTATAAAGGATGTGAGGCTAAAAGAAAAAGGATACATAAGGAATTATAAGTCCTTTTAATATTCTGGAGGAATTTAATGAGAGGAGAATACTTTCATAGAGCCAGGCGTTAAGATAAGAGTCTTTCTGAAACCCAAGAGAACACAATATTTTCCTCTAACCACACAGATCCTCATCTCTTTGGCTACCATTTGACTAATATTAAGCCAGGAAGGAGACTATATATATATCTATTTTTGAATTCAATGGAAAGGTCACCTTGTGATAAGAAATGCCTTCTCCATAAAAATAAGCTTTAAAATGATGCATTGATTCCCAAGCTAAACTAGAAAAGTTTGTTCCTAAAGTAGCTGAAACAGTAGCATTTACAACATGAGATAAACTCATTTTATGAGCAAACGTAGGGACATAAGTTCTTTTCGCATTACTCTTTACATAGGGAAACATATTCTGCATCCCCAGTAATGAATTACAAAATGCCATTTAAAACATAATGCATTTGTAAGTTGGATGTTGGATGAAATATGCAGTCATAATCCTCAAGAGTAGTGAGTTAAGATCTAGGAGGCTCAAGCTCTAATTAAGTCATCATATATTATTCAAGAAACATTTATTGAGTACTTAGGATATGTACTAGGAATAAAGAGCTCAACAAAAACAACAATAAACCAGGTTTTACAAAGTTTAGGCTCTCAAGGAAGAGAGAACAGGGAAAAAAATTAATACAATTTAAAGTCACGTCATCTTAATGTATAAATAAGTATTCAACAAAATTGAATTTTTAGTTATTTTTAGTAATTTTATACATCAAAACTTTACTATACTCAGTTTTGTCTTACTTAAAGGCAATTTATGTCTTCAGAAATAGAATCTGACACTAAAAGACTTACACTTAGTAAAATAAAAGTGTCCAACCTTGGCAAAGGTCAAAAAGATTTTCTAAATACATACATTTATCTCCCATGTTCTGCTAATGAGGAAGAGAACATCTGACAAAGTTCACGTTCAAAGTTCAAAGTTCATCTTACGAAGTTCAATTCAAATAAAAACATCATTTTTCCAAACATTAGATATTGAACAATGTTTGAATCTTAAAATAATAGAGATAAAAAATGTGAGTTTTAAAAAAAAAACAAAGAATCTACAACTTTGCCAAAAGAGAATAAAATGCTGAAGTCTGATAGCTCCGTCCCTATTTTAAAAAAGCTTGTAGCAAAGTTCTACAAACCAAACTTTTGAAAACAATAGTCTGGTGCTATTGAAATGCTGAGGTCAAATTCTCTAAGTGGAAATCAAAAAAAAATAGCTACCTTCCCTGAATCAGGAAATCCCAGTATTGCACCACCTCAACACCACCAGAGGAAATGGAATTGTACAGTTACACTAGCCCTGTTTGTTTCGGCAATATTTGATAGAGAGGAGAATGTCAAGGGAACAAAAAATGGTTAAAGCTCTTATTTTCCTTGTGGCAGGTAGTAGAGGGAGTTGAAGGTATCAGTGTCGATGGAAAAAGCAAGCTGTGGGGGGAAAGCACATCCTGGGATGTGTTACGTTAGGCCAGTTTGCATGAACTACATAATGCCAAGATAAGAAAGTCTGTCCATGCTCACTGTTCCTAAAAGAAACAACAAAGAAATAACTAATTCCTAAATGGAATTATGGGCATTGTGACCATCTCTATACTTTCAGATCTCTTAATGAAACGAGGAACATAGGAGGAAAATGCTGGCCTGGAAAGCAACAGTCACGATCCTCAAGAGCAGCAAGTTAAGATCTGGGAGGCTCGAACTCTATCCTTTGAGGAGTCACTAATGGGAAATTTGGAAAATGTGAAACATTTGGAAAGTCATTAGCTGGGAAAACCAAGACAATCCAGTAGGCCTTTGTTCAGGGTCTAGAATGGTTAAGCACTGATCCTGGCACTGAGGGGAGGAGAGAAAGAGGACTGTATTACAAAGATGTGTAAAACACCATCTCCACGGCAACCATGCCGTTAGCCTGTCCACCTGTAACTATAAATTAAGAAAGAAGTATTAAAAAGAGAGAGAGAGAAGTATTATGCAGCATTATAACAAAAGCTAATTGCCAATCTTCATAAGATACTTTTTACATGTCACACCCCCTTCTAAGGGCTCTTTTGAATTCATTATCACAACCACTATTACTCTCTTCCTTTTTATACTGAGGAAACTAAAGCTCGGAGAGGTTAAATAACTTACTCAAGGTCACATAACTCATAAGTGGCACATCAGGGATTTAAAAGCAGGTCCCATAGGCCATTCACTTTTTTATAACATTTAAATTTTTAAATTTTTAAATTTTCTTTTTTAGAGATGGGGTCTTGCTCTTGCTCAGGCTGGTCTCAAACTTCTGAACTGAGCAACCCACCACCTCGGCCTCCCTCAGTAGTAGGATTACAGGCAAGAGCCACTGCACCTGGCCTCCTTTTGTGTATTTTTAATTATTGTATACACATAATAGTTATGTGTCTTTGTAGGGTATATATGATGTTTTGATATAGGCATACAATGTGAATTAATCAAATCAAAGTAATTAGGGTATCTATCACCTTAGGCATTTATCGTTTCTTTATGTTAGGAACATACCAAATCTACTTTTAGCTATTTTAAAGTACATCTTAACTTACTGTTGATTATAGCCACTTTATTGTGCTATCAAATGTCGTTCATTCTACCTAACTATATTTTTGCACGTATCAAGCATCTTCACTTTATCCTTCCCTCCCACTACCCTACTACCTCTTCCATACCCTTCCCAGCCTCTGATAACCACCGTTCTACTTTCTGTCTCCATAATCAATTGTATTTAATATTTAGTTCCCGCATATGAGTGGAAACATGTGAGACTTGGTGTTTCTGTGCTTGGCTTATTTTACTTAACATAATGTTCTCCACTTCCACCCACGCTGTTGCAAATAACGGAATTCTGTTCTTTTTGTGGCTAGATATTATTCCATGGTGTATACGTACCACAATTTCTTTAGCCATTCATCTGCAGATGGACACCTAGGTTGATGCCAAACCTTGACTATTGTGAATAGTGCAGATATCTTTTTGATATACTGAATTCCCCTCCTAGGGAGATAAACCCAGCAGCAGGATTGCTAGGTCTATTTTCAGTTTTTTGAGGAGGCTCTACACGGTTCTCCATGGTGGTTATACTAATTTACATATCCTCCAACTCAGTCTGAGCATTCCCCTTTTTCCACATCCTCTCCAGCATGCATCATTGCCTGCCCTTTTAATAAAAACCACTTTAACTGGAGTAATATGATGTCTCATTGTAGTTTCAATTTGCATTCTCTGATGACTAATAATGCCGAGCATTTTTCCGTACACCTGTTGCAGAGGCCACTCACTCATGACTAACTATAATATAGCATGCGTAAGATTTTAATTCTGACAATGATGGGAGCTGGATGGGATGAGGAGGAGATACAGCAAGAGATACAGAAGCAGCTTCTAGGAGTCATTGAGTTTTATGTTGCTCGGGTGGCATCTGTGGCTCAAATGGGTAGGGCACCGGCTCCATATGCCAGAGGTGGCAGGTTCAAACCTAGCCCCTGGCCAAAAACTGGAAAAAAAAAAAAAGAAAGAAAAAAGAGTTTTATGTTGCTCCCTAGATTTCATGTTCTTATGTCCAAACAAGAGTGATTGATGAGATTGTCTCCAAAATTTCTTTAAATCTTTTAATCACTTCTTAATTTACCTCTTTTAATCACTTCTTAATTTACCTCTGTGGCATCAACCAGAAATAGGACATTATAGGAAAAGAGCAAGCATTGGCAAACACAATTAAATTATTAGTTGTGTGATCTCAAGTGAGTTGTTTGCCTTTTCTGAACCTAAGTTTCTTCATTGGTGTAATGAGACCGTACTCATAGGGTTATTGCAAAGATTAAATAATCTGCAGGAGGCATAGTGCCTGGCACATAGGAAGCATTCAATTAGCTGGGTGGGGTCACTCACACCTGTAATACCAAAGATTTGAGAGACTAAGGTGGGAGGATTGCTTGAGGCCAGGAGTTCAATACCAACCTGGGCAACATAGCAACACCTCATCTTTACGAAAAAGAAAATTAGCTGGGTGTGGTGGCACACACCTATAATCCCAACTACTCAGGAGGCGAAGCCAGGAGAATTAGTTAGTCTAAGAGTTCAAGGCTGCAGTGAGCCATCATGGCAACATGGGAGTCTAAAAGCCTAGGCAACAGAGCAAGATGCCATCTATAAAAAAAAAAATAAAACAAACAACAACAACAACAACAAAAAAAAAAACAGGAGGAGGCACTGTTTATTTTCCTCACCCCTCCCCCTTCCTTTCTCTTTAATTACATATAATCTCAATTCTTCAATGTAAGCTCACCTAAGTCTAGTGAATCAGGTCATTCTATGGTTTGCCACACATTACTAGAATATTCTTTGAAGACAGATAGAAAGATATAGATAGGATCTTTGAAAGTATCAAAAATTTTTTAATCCAAGATGTTTTTAAGTTGCTATGCAACTATTTTATATTAAAATATTGCTTCCTAGGCCAAGCATGGTGGCTCACACTTGTAATCCTAGCACTCTGGAAGGCCAAGGAGGATGGACTGCCCGAGCTCACTCTGCCTGGGCCAGAGTGAAACCTCATCTCTAAAAATAGCCAGGGGCTTGACGCCTGTGGCTCAACGAGCTAAGGCGCTAGCCACGTACACCTGAGCTGGCGGGTTCGAATCCAGCCTGGGCCCACCAAACAATGACAGCTGCAACCAAAAAATGGCTAGGCATTGTGGTGGGCGCCTGTAGTCCCAGCTACTTGGGAGGCAGAGGCAACAGATTCGCTTGAACCCAGGAATTGGAGGTTGCTGTGAGCTGTGATGCCATGGCACTCTATCCAGGGTGACAGCTTGAGGCTTTGTCTCAAAAAGAAAAAGTAAAAGAATCCTAAGTCTAACTCTGTTGTGTTTTTTGTTGTGTGCTAGATTCTTTTCCTTACAAAGCCTACTCACTGGAAGTTTTGTAACCATTAGATACCCAAGGCTCTAAGGAATTAGCTGGTGGCTTAAGAGAGGAAGCCTTCAAATTCTTATTGTGGAAGAGTCAGATTACCAGTGATGTTTTTTTCTAGAGTAAATAAGGTAAAGAAAACATCTGGAGAATGAAGCCAGATTGTTTGCAACCTCAGTATCAACATAAGTGTCACTCCGTGAGGTTTGAACAAAAATTTTGCCTTGTGGTTAATAAAGTCAAGATAATTAATAACAATAAATCAGCCAGACTCAAACTCTTGATTGGGTCATTACGCTATCAGCTCTGTGCATGAAGAGATGCCTCTGATTTGACATCAGTGGAGTGTGGGTTTGAGTTGTTTGTCTAGTAATTGTGATAATTTGACATTCTTTTTTTTTTTTTTTCTTTTGAGACAGAGTCACTCTTGGCAGAGTGCAGTGGAATCACAGCTCACAGCAACCTCAAACTCTTGGGCCCAAGTGATCCTCTTGCCTCAGCCTCCTTAGTAGCTGGGACTACAAGCACCCACTACAACACCCTGCTATTTTTTTGGAAATGGGGTCTTGCTCTTGCTTAAGTTGGTTTCAAACTCCTGAGCTCAAGCAATCCACCCACTCGGACCTCCCAAGTGCTGGGATTACAGGCATGAGCCACAGCACCTGGCCATCTTATATACATTTGTTTTTATCTTACCCTTCTGATAAATTTCAAGTGACAGAGAGAAGCCTACTCAGTAACATGGCAATCAGATCCAAGATTTTGGATTGTTAGATGTCAAAACAATACATTTCAATTTGGTGAATATCATAGATTGGCTATCAGTAAATTTTACAAATTGGCATACCTTTTGAGAATGAAAAGACAGTCTATTACAATGATGCCAGAATAGTAGGACTAAAAATCAGGAGCAACCCAAGTGAACCAGGACACATAGTCACCCTGTTACAACCCTCTACTCCATTAGCACTTTTAAGTCTAATGACTCTTTTACTAGTTAACTTAAAGCTTTTGTAGTGACAAAAACATCTCAGAGACGAAAACAAACTAGGAGATGTGGGAGATTAAGGCTGAGATCCAGCAAGCTGAACATCTCAATGTCTCTGAACTAAGGATACAGGCTTAACTTCTGACAAGAAGAAATTAGCCTAAATAGGGCTAAAGATTTATAGGAGAACCCATCTTATAAATCTTTAATAACTCTCTTTAGCAAGTGACATAATACTTCACACATTTGAGCTGCCATTAAATACTGAGGACTGATCAACTAAGGGAGGGCAATATTCTCAATTTGTTAAAATAATACTCTGGTGGATAATACTGTGGTGATGATGATATCCAATAGTTTATGTGTATTGTGCGCTTACTATGCGTCTGCTATACTGTGCTAAGTACTTTGTACACATTATCTCTTTATATTCCCAGTGATTTTACAAAATAAATGCTACTGCTATTTTCCCCCCCAGATGAGGAAATTGAGCCTAACAGAAGGTAAGTCACTTGTCCAAGACAGTAAAATGCATAAGATTCTCAGCTCTGGCTCAGCACCCGTAGCTCAGTAGTTATGGTTTCAGACACATGCACTGGGGCTGGTGGGTTCAAACCTGGCCCAGGCCCGCTAAACAATAATGACAACAATAACAACAACAAAAAAATAGCTGTGTTTAGTGGCAGGTACCTGTAGTCACAGCTACTTGAGAGGCCGAGGCAAGAGAATCACTTAAGATACCATAGCACTCTACCCAGGGCAACAAAGTGAGACTCTGTTTCAAAAAAATAAAAGAGATTCTCAGCTCAGTCTGATTCTTAACCATTCCCATACTCTAATTCCCAGTAAGGGCTCTCTCCTTGCCAGGACTACTCACTTAACTAACTCAAA
>CAUYON010211957.1:0-15427 GCA_963573935.1 Arctocebus calabarensis
GTGGGCGCCTGTAGTCCCAGCTACTTGGGAGGCGGAGGCAGGAGACTTGCTTGAGCCCAGGAATTGGAGGTTGCTGTGAGCTGTGATGCCACAGCACTCTACCCAGGGTGACAGCTTGAGGCTCTGTCTCAAAAAAAAAAAAAAGAATATGATTCTCTTGCCTCAGCCTCCCAAGCAGCTGGGACTACAGGCAACCACAACAATGCCCAGCTACTTTTTTGTTGTTGTCATTGTTTAGCTGACCCAGGTCGGGTTTGAACCCACCAGACTTGGTGTATATGGCTGGTGCCGTAACCACTGTGCTATGGGCGCCGAGCCAGAATTCAGGTTCCTTGTTCAAAGATTATTACGAATGTCAAGTCACAACAGTAGAAGATTAAACCAAGCCTGGAGCCCTTCTACCTGTGCAGCCACAAAGGCAAAAAACATAGAAAGGGCAGAGTCAGAAGGATGCAGGTGGATGGGCTCCAGGATGATAAAAACAGGGATCTGGACCTTGGTTCCTAAACACATCTCAGCTCTGTTCTTCCCTGCATTATCCTGTGAGGAATGGCCAGTGGCATATGATCCCTTTCCCTGAGGAACTGCCCTCTTTCCTAGGTGGCTGTTGAAAAGTCCCAGGGAAGAGTTCTGATTCATAGGGCTTAGGTCATGGCCCACTGCTGAGCCAGAGTGGTGGGATACTGAGGTGCCACACAGCCCCAGCAGAACCACATAGTGGGATCTCGGGAGAGCAAAGTTCCCCAAAGAGGAGAGGGAGATCCTGGAGAGGCAGGATGGTCAATTTCCTCCATGCTGTGTCTGCGGTTCTCTGGGAACCACAGGAATGAACATTTGTCTACAAAGGCTCATCAGGCGATATGTGTGTGCGAGAGCTGTCACACAGCACAGAAGAATCTGGCCAGAAATGTGGACTGGGGCAGTCCAGGGTTCGCCTGGCTAGGTTGAGATTCTGCATCTTACTGTGACCTAGACCTGTCTCTTTCTCAAAAGCAGTGGCCCAGGGGAAGTGAGACAAACTGATACTAAGCCACCCATTAATCCCCTGCCCACATCTCTGCAGCCCAGGTCAGCCCCACCTCAGCAAGGCCTGAATCAGGCTAGTGGGGCAAGCCAGTCAGGACAGGGCTGCTTGGCCCTGGGTTAGAGCCAGTAACTGGGGACAACCCCATCCCCTGAGAAAGACCCTCCTTTCGCCCTCTAGGCACTGTGTCTCAGAGCCCAGAGTCACTTGTGCAGGTGCTGACAGGGACTGACTCCAGAGCTCTGTGCATACTCCCAGCCCTTCAGTGTGAGGTCTGCACTAAGGGTCAGCTTGCCCCACCTGCCCCACTTTGGGTTCCTACCACTGCCCTGGGACAGCTCATTCCTGGAAGGGGGGCTTTCTGCTTGTTGCCCTGGGACCACTGGCCCCTCCTCTCTCCCCTCGCTCCCTCGTTCCCTCATGCTCACTTTCCCAGGGCCTGCTGCGCACCTACCCATGTGCTTGGGATGTTATAAGCAGTGTCCTGTTTGAAATATGGGATTATGAGGAAAACCATGCTAGGGTTTGATGAGAAAGACACTGGCCAGGAGAGCTAGCATGTTGGAAAAGCAAATGTAAGAAACAACAAACAAAATCAAGGCTGGCCCAGTGGCTGAGCCCCGAGGGCAATGGCTGGGCCAGACCAGGGTAGGAAAGACTTTGAGAGAAAGAGTAAAGGCTTGGATAGCCAGTCCTACATTTTGCTGGGTTGCTTGGTGGGGGAGGGGGAAGATGGCAAGAAAAGGGGGAGAAATCGACTGCTGGGGAAATTGTTATAAAAAGAGAAAAAGGAGAGTCATTGCAGGAGAAGATATTCATCTGGGCCTTGGGGATGATCTGGGGCTAGGTCTGGGGGGGCCCAGGCACGTGTGCGGGGGTGTATGAGCTTGGTGCATGTGTATATCTAGCTCCCTGGCCCCACAACCTTTCTGTCTGCTGCTCTCTGAGCATGTACCCCATTCTCCTCCTTCTCCGTCTTGTGCATTAGTAAGCATTGCCCCCAGTGGGCACCCAGAGTGGCCCTAGCCCCCCAGCATCACCAATTCCAAATTCCAGGGTGAGAGAATCTGATTGGTCCATTCGGCAGTAGACAGAGGCAGGGACACAACCCACTGCCCAGCCAGTGAGAGTGGGGGGCAGCCTCTCTGAAAGGGTCATGGCCAGATCAGACTGATTCCCAGAAACTTCCAGCTGGGTGAGGGGTGTGGGCGGCCTGTGGGTTAGGAGAGGGGAGAATGGGTGGACCGAACTGAAGGCCAGGAAGGCCGTTGAGAAGGCTTCTTTTTTGTCCCTGCAGTTGTGCTGGTCGTGGTGTTTGGCATCTGCTGGGCCCCATTCCACGCTGACCGCCTCATGTGGAGCTTTATGCCCCACCCGACAGAAGGCCTGGTGCTGACCTTCCAGTACACGCACGTCGTCTCTGGAGTCTTCTTCTATCTCGGCTCAGCCGCCAACCCTGTGCTCTACAGCCTCATGTCCAGCCGCTTCCGAGAGACCTTCCAGGAAGCCCTGTGCCTTGGGACCCGCAGACACAGACCCCGCCACAGCTCCCACAACCTCAGCAGGGTGACCACGGGGAGCACCCTGTATGACTTGGGCTCCCTAGGCAACAGGGCCCACCCCCTTGGCTGAGAATGGTGGCCCAGAGGGACAGCAAGAGACCAAACCCTCCTATGTGGAGCCTCAAAGTGGATCCACCTGCAGGGGCGGGAGGGTCACATGAAGTCTGAGGAGACACAGTTGCCTTCCTCTGCAGGGATGTCCTCATGTCCTGTCCCCCTGTGTGTCCTGGCCCCAATTCAGCCAAGAAACTCTGCACCTTTGTGACTCCTGGCTCTACCTATGTATTTGAGATTTGAGGGAAACATCGAGAGAAAGGATTAGTCCCCAATTGTTGAGGGCGCACATCATGCCAGATGCCGTATCGTGTGCCTTTTATCCCTGCAGACTCCCACGCCCCAGGTAAAATCCTTCCTCTGCAGATGCATCGCAATTTCAGCAGTCCTCCTTCTAAGGACTTCTCCCTCCCCAAATTCTGCTGTGTTTCTGTGGGGCCCTTGTTTTCCTCCTCGTGGCTCATGGAGCTCCTGCAGGTTCTGGCATGGGTGCCTGGCATCCAGCGCACCTGGCTCTAGTCTCAGCCCTGCTGCCACACTTTGCATCCAGCAAGTCCACCCACCTTTCTAGGCCTTGGTTCTTTGCTTGCAAAATGAAAAGAGCACCAACTTTTGGATGGCACCTGTGGCTCATCGAGTAGGGCACTGGCCCCATATATCAAAGGTGGTGAGTTCAAACCCAGCCTCAGCCGAACTGCAAAACAGAAAAATAGCCTGGCGTTGTGGCGGGCGCCTGTAGTCCCAGCTACTCGGGAGGCTGAGGCAAGAGATCACCTAAGTCCAGGAGTTGGAGGTTGCTGTGAGCTGTGACGCCACGGCACTCTACCCAGGGCGATAAAGTGAGACTCTGTCTCTACAAAAAAAAAAAGAAAGAAAAGAGCACCAACTTTCTACAGTGTCACGCTTTGGCTCTTTGGCTGTGGTTTTCTGTGTGAGTGCATAAGTCACTGCTTATAACGAAACCGGCTGATACCCTCAGATTGACAGGGCAGAAATTATTCTCTGCATCCTTATCACCTCTACTTCCTCCCTGACCTCCACGCGACCCCTAGACCCATGGCCAATTCTTTGCAGGGCAGGGGGGTGGGGCCAGTGTGGGTGTGCCTCTGCCTCCACACTGCTCACCCTCACACAGGCTGGGGCAAAGGGTCTCTGGGGACAAGAGACACAGGCAGCCAAGGGCAAGGAGTGGCCCTATGGGGAAGGTTCTGCTGGGCTCAGTGAAGTGAGAAAAGGAACAGGGATGAGTAACTCCAGGAAACTGAGTTCCACCCTGGATCCACCTCAGACTTCAGGATGGATCCTGAATTTGTTCCCAAAGACCAACTCTGGACTCCCAGAGGCCTCTGGTTAGTGGCAGTAGGAGGTGATACATGGTCTCAAAGCTCTGTGGACAGTATTTACGAACAGTGAGCTTGCTATGTGCAGGAGGCGCTGTGTGGACTGTGGAGGTGGGTATGAGCTGGAAGGGTGTTCCTTAGTGTGAACATGATGTATGTCTCAGACTGTCTCCATGCCATGTCAGCACACAGGGCCCACTGGTCACAGGTCACCAGCTACTACAGAAAATGGAAACAGCAGCTCTGAGCTCAGCCCTTGAAAAAAAGGAAATGGAAAGTTAGCAGCAAGACCCAACTGGGTTTCCGCCATCACTTCCTGCGTAGGACCTGGGACAGCCCTGAAGCAGCACCGTACCCCACCCTACCCTCTTGGGAGTGTTGCTCCCTTCCTTCCCCGCTGGCCATGCTGGGGCTGCATTCTCCTGATTCCCCAGTGCTACTCCTACAGGCCAGGCTCCTGCAGCTCTGGAGACTTTCCTTCACCCCAGCTGTTGTCCCACGTGGCACCTCACTCCCAAAGATGGGAGTTTTTCATTTCTGAAAGTGTGAACTCTTGCTCACCAAGGTCTCCTTCCTGCTCTGTTACTCTATTGCTCTCATGACAGATTTATTCTTTCTTACCTGCACTTCTGGGTTCTAGAGTGCTCTTTCTCTCAATCCATCCTTTTCCTCTGAGCTTCACCTTCTCTGATCCCCTCTGCCAGTATTCCCGAAAGCTAGAATGAGGATCCTGGAATAATCATTCCCTTCTCAGAAAGAGGCTTAGTTTCCTTGGAAATTCAAGGTCCAAGATTAGTCTAATCATCAAAGTCTCATCTGCCCACCCTTCCTTTGTCAAGCATCGACTGGGGAGAGTCGAAGTGCGCAGCACCTAACATCTGTTCTCTACATAGTTGGATGGCATTTCCAAATCAATCCTGACATCTGGGAGCCCCTGTCATTTTTGTACATGTCTCAGGGTCTCCTCTTCCCCCCATTCTTGTTGTCTAATACATCTATCAAGTTTTCTTTTTTATTTTTTGCAGTTTTTGGCCGGGCTGCATTTGAACCCACCACTTCCGGCATATGGGGCCGGCGCCCTACTCCTTTGAGCCACAGATGCTGCCCTATCAAGTTTCCTTTGTTCCAAGGTTTCCTGCAGAGCAGAGTTGCCTTTTGGGGAGGGGGGCACACCCTAGCATTTGAACTTTCCCACTGACGGGGATCACTGTGTGACTCAGTGGGAGACCAAGCCCAGGTTCCTGCTACAGAGGCTGAAAGAGTTCTGGATGCTCTCCACCGCTGCTGTCTACCATGTGGCACATGATAAATCCAGCCAGCTGAATGATCCAACATGGGACTTGCATCTAGAGCAAGTGACACTAAGACACACAACAAAAGGGCATGCGTGTCTGTCCAGGAGCAGCAGCATCCTACCTAGCCTCTCTTGGATTCTGCCCTTCTTCTAGCCTCTGCTGACATTCTGAGATACAGAGAGCTTTTCACCAAATTCCTTTTCCGTTTAAGTTGGCCTGAGTCATTGCAACCAAGAACCTTAACAGATCCAGCTGTCCACTAGTTTGACGTTTACACATTCTATTTGACCTACTAATGGTTATCTTTACACGTTTCTAAGTTAAGTGGATACACATATTGTCACTGATTTTTTTTTTTTTTTGTAGAGACAGAGTCTCACTTTATCACCCTTGGTAGAGTGCCGTGGTGTCACACAGCTCACAGCAACCTCCAACTCCTGGGCTGAGGCGATTCTCTTGCCTCAGACTCCCGAGTAGCTGGGACCACAGGTGCCAACCACAACACCTGGCTATTTTTCTGTTTTGCAGTTTGGCCGACGCCAGGTTTGAACCTGCCACCTTCGGTATATGGGGCCAGCACCCTACTCACTGAGCCACAGGTGCCACCCATCACTGATGTTTTTAAACTTCAAACAATAGTCTGGAATACTTGACAATTATTCTCTCTCTTTAAAAGGCAGAAAAATAAGGGAGGTTGAGGCAAGAGAATCGCTTGGGCCCAAGAGCTGGAGGTTGCTGTGAGCAGTGTGACGCCACGGCACTCTACCGAGGGCGATAAAGTGAGACTATGTCTCTACAAAAAAAAAAAAAAAAGGCAGAAAAATAGGCTCAGCGCCTGTGGCTCAACAGGCTAAGGCGCCAGCCATGTACACCTGAGCTGTTGGGTTCGAATCCAGCCTGGGCCTGCCAAACAACAATAATGGTTGCAAGCAAAAAATGGTCAGGCGTTGTCGAGGGTGCCTGTAGTCCCAGCTACTTGGGAGGCGGAGGCAGGAGACTCGCTTAAGCCCAGGAATTGGAGGTTGCTGTGAGCTGTGACTACACAGCATTCTACGAAGGGTGATAACTTGTTGCTCTGTCTCAAAAAAAAAAAAAAAAAAGGAAAGAAAGAAATATATACAGCTTTTTGTAGGATCAAATTTCATAAATTTGTCCTTATTTTTCTGCCTTTTATTATTATTTTTTTTTTTTGAGACAGAGCCTCAAGCTATCACCCTGGATAGAGTGCTGTGGCATCACAGCTCACCACAGTCTCCAATTTCTGGGTTCAAGCAAGTCTCTTGCCTCTGCCTGCCCAGTAGCTGGGACTACAGGCACCGGCCACAACGCCCGGCCATTTTTTGGTTGCAGCCATCATTATTGTTTGGTGGGCCCGGGCTGGATTCGAACTTGCCAGCTCAGGTGTATGTGACTGGCGCCTTAGCTGCTTGAGCCACAGGTGTTGAGCCAAAGCTGTATATATTTCTAACAGTTTAAACCTCTTCAGCACAATACAAGAACATCAGGCTTGGCACCTGCAGCTCAGTGGCTAGGGAGCCAGACACATACACTGGGGCTGGTGGGTTTGAATCTGGCCCAGGCCTGCCAAACAACAATGATGACTACAACAACAACAAAAAAATAACCGGGTGTTGTGGCGGGTGCCTGTAGTCCCAGCTACTTGGGAGGCTGAGGCAAGAGAATCACTTGAGCCCAAGAGTTTGAGGTTGCTGTTAGATGTGACGCTACGGCACTCTACTGAGGGTGACATAGTAAGACTCTGTATCAAAAAAGAAAAAAGAAAAGAACATCAATGTGTTTTTGCTGATGAAGCAGCAGAGTGGAGAGGTGATGAGCCAGGAATGCTTGCTAATTATCTTTACAAGGCAGAATGGCCAAGGCCAAATTCAGACTGGACTGAGAGGTACTGACATTTCTAAAGAAAAAATGTGCAGTCCACCTGCACACAAATAGGAGACTCAGAGGCAAATGTTGACAGTCAGCAGCATGCTTCCACACAGTGCCTCCTTTCTAAATCTGTGAGGAGTAGTCTGAGCATGGTAGTGACTCTCTGGGGCTATGTCCCTTGTGTAGCCTCTCTAAAACAATACCTCAACCTAACACTCTTTCAAGTTTCTGCACAGGTAGGGCAGGAACAGAGGCCAAGGCTCAGGTTGCGGTCGGTGGGAATTCAGGGAAGACTGACCCTTGCCAGGGAAGCGTTTGCTGGTTCAGAAGAGGTGGGCTGGGATTAGACTGGAGGGCCTGGAAGCTGTAGCCACATTCAATGGAACATCTAAAAAGAGGCTCGGAGCCTGTGGCTGAAGCGGCTGGAGCGCCAAACAACAATGACGGCTGCAACCAAAAAATAGCCAGGCGTTGTGGCAGGCGCCTGTAGTCCCAGCTACTTGGGAGGCGGAGGCAGGAGAATTGCTTGAGCCCAGGAGTTGGAGGTTCTGTGAGCTGTGATGCCACAGCACTCTATCCAGGGTGACAGCTTGAGGTTCTGTTTCAAAAAAAACAAAATCTAAAAAGAGTTTCTGGTATCTTTTAATCTCATATTCAAGCCCCCTCATGGGCTATAAACAATGTGAACATAATTCAGCTGACATCTATTGAGCACCAACCAGATGCCGAGCACTGTACAAGGCTGGTGTGTGTGTGTGTGTGCAGACACACTGGCATGTAAGTGCCCTGACAGCTGGAACTTGAGCACAGAAGAGAGACACCCACCTGCCCCAGGGGAAGGAAGGTTTCTGTGAGGAGGTGTTGCTGTTCAAGACTCAGAAAGTCCTGGAGAGGGTTTTCTGAGGCATTGATAGTTCCACTGAAACTGAATGGGGAGGAGGAGGCCCTAAAGGGACTGAGGGCTGTCAGGAGACAGGATGAACACTGGACAGGCACACACAAATGACAGCCCACTGTGGTACACCCGCATTACTGCCACAGACTTAGAACCTTCCTCCAGTCCTTTTGCCTTTTTACTTCCCACCAGATATGCTCAGACAGGATTTCTTTGTTTCCATTTTAGGAAATTTGAAATACTAGCCTGAGTAAGAGCAAGACCCCATCTCTACTAAAAATAAAAAAACTAGCCAGGCGTTGTGGTGGGCACCTATAGTCCCAGCTACTCAGGAGGCTAAGGCAGGAGGATCATTTGAGCCCAGGAGTTAGAGGTTTCTGTGAGCTATGACACCATAGTACTCTAATGAGGGTGACAAAGTGAGACTGTCTCAAAAAAAGAAAAATCTAGGGCAGTGCCTGTGGCTCAAAGGAGAGGGTGCTGGCCCCATGTGCCGAGGGTGGCGGGTTCAAACCCAGCCCTGGCCAAAAACTGCAAAAAAAAAAAAAAAAAACTAAAATCAATAAAAACTACAAAAAATAGGGCGGTGCCTATGGCTCAGTGAGTAGGGAGCTGACCCCTGGCTAAACTGCAACAAAAAAATAGCTGGCCGTTGTGGCAGGCGCCTGTAGTCCCAGCTACTCAGGAGGCCAAGGCAAGAGAATTGCCTATGTCCAAAAGCTGGAGGTTGCTGTGAACTGTGATGCCACAGCACTCTACTGAGAGTGACAAAGTGAGACTCTGTCTCTTAAAAAAAAAGTACAAAAAATAGAAATAATTACATCTATTCCAAAGAGCCAAATTAACCACTGTCAATATGTTGGTGATTTGATTTCTTATACCTTTTCCATGTATTATTCTCCTCCAGCTCAATGAATAATACATTGTTTCCTATCATTTGCTTGCAAAACAACATTGCCTAAAACCATCCAGTAGAGGTTGATGGTTATGATAGATGGATCCAGCCAATGAAGCTCTGTCTGATCAATCCTTAACACCACTGTGTGGGACAAACAGACTTGAAGTAGTTGAGTGCCTCCTGGAGGGATGCAACAGAACTACAAGGCACTAACATGCTCTCCTTGCAAAGACATTAATCCTGAATCTAAAGAAGCTCCTGGCCAGGTGTGGTGGCTCACACCTGTAATCCTAGTACTCTGGGAGGCTGATGCGGGTGAATTGCTTGAGCTCAGGAGTTCGAGACCAGCCTGAGCAAAAGCAAGACCCCTCCCCTCACACACACACATCTCTACTAAAAATAGGAAAACTGAGGCAAGAGGATCACTTGAGCTGAGTTGGAGGCTGGAGGTTGGAGGTTGCAATGATACAACACCCAACTAGTTTTTAGAGACAGGGGTCTCACTCTTACTCAGGCTGGTCTTGAATTCCTGACCTGCAGCAATCCACCCGTGTTGGCCTCCCAGAATGCTAGGAGTACAGGCATGAGCCACCTTGCTCAGCCCTGTTTTCTTCAATTGTTCTTGATGAGGTTTTTTGTTTTTTGGTTTTTTTTTGAGACAGTTTTACTTTGTCACCCTCAGTAGAGTGCCATGGCACAGCTCACAGCAACCTCCAACTCCTGGGTTCAAGCGATTCTCCTGCCTCCACCTCCCAAGTAGCTGGGACTACAGGCACCTACCACAATGCCCTGCTATTTTTTGACAGGTTGCAGCTGTCATTGTTCTTTGGCAGTCTGGGGCTGGATTCAAACCTGCCAACTCAGGTATATATGGCTGGCGCCTTAGCCGTTTGAGCCACAGGCGCAGAGCCTTGATGAGTTTTCTTTTCTTTTCTTTCTTTTTTTTTTTGAGACAGAGCCTCAAGCTATCTCCCTTGGTAGAATGCCATGGCATCACAGCTCACAACAACCTCCAACTCCTGGGCTTAAGCAATTCTCCTGTCTCTGCCTCCCAAGTAGCTGGGACTACAGGTGCCTGCCACAATGCCTGGCTATTTTTTTGGTTGCAGCTGTCATTATTGTTTGGTGGGCCGGGCTGGATTTGAACCCTCCAGCTCAGGTGTATGTGGCTGGCGCCTTAGCCACTTGAGCCACAGGCGCCAAGCCTTGATGAGTTTTCTTTTTCTTTTTCTTTTTTATTTTTTCAATTTTTTTGTAGAGACAGAGTCTCACTTTATCGCCCTGGGTAGAGTGCTGTGGCGTCACACTGCTCACAGCAACCTCCAGCTCTTGGGCTTAAGCGATTCTCTTGCCTCAGCCTCCTGAGTAGCTGGGATTACCGGCGCCCGCCACAGCACCCGGCTATTTTTTTTGTTTTTGCAGTTCGGCAAGGCCGGGCTTGAACCCGCCACCTTCGGTATATGGGGCCGGCGCCCTACTCGCTGAGCCACAGGAGCCGCCCTATAAGCTTTAATTTTTTAAATTCAACTTTTTTTGTAATAGTACTTAGCTCTAAACATACATCGTTCAACTACACAAAAATATTTTCTCTCTTTATATCCTTTATCTATAAGCTTTTCCCTATTTCTTTTTTTTTTTTCAGTTATTCAAGTGAAAAGGAAGATACCTACTCAGTATCAAGATCATCAATACTCACTGCCTTTCACCTCCCCATTTGTCTCACTGGAAAGTCCTCAGGGGAAAAAACAGGCATAGAGCCTATGATAAAAGTGTCCTTTTCTATGAAAAACCTGCCTGAGCCTGTTTTACTTAACTGATCCTTCAGATTTAGGAGAACACTCCAAAAGGACGATTAAAAGGATACTGTACTAAACACATAAATTAGTAACATAGTTTTTTCCCAGTATCAAGGATTAAGTGCTGCACACAACTGTATGTGCTGTGCATTGACATGACTAACAGCACAGTAGGTTGTTTACACTGACCTCATCCCAGACATGGGAGTGCGCCTGGCGTGGTGCTGCCGCATGGCTACAAACAACCAGAAGACAGGATTGTCTCTGCTTCATTAATCGTTGGGACCCCCGTTGTATATGCAGTCTGTCCTTGACTTGAAGGTCATTACATAATCATGACTGTACTTTTAAAGAGATTTTTAGAATCTTTGTTTGATGTAAGAATGTGATTTTTTGTTTGTGTGTTTATTCCTATGACCACTAAAAGACGGAAGGATGAAGGGGGCAACTTCAGAATGTCAACATTTTGTTAATTATATTTCATATATTTTTGGCCTAGTCTATAGTTATGAGTAAATAAAAAGTTTGAGATTTCCCATTAAAATTCATATGTGAGCTAAAATTGTCTACTGCTCTTTTTTCTTAAAATATTCTCATGTGACATATTGCCATCACACTCATCTTCCCATGATAATTGCTGTTTCATTAGTCAGTCTTCTCTCTATCCGATGTGTTCCCAAAACACTTTGTGCTTCCCTTTAATACCCAAAATAGTTTACCCATTGGAATTCAGTTTTTGATGGAGGTTCTAGAGTTTCCATATCTATGTCCTTTTTCCTATTTTTTAAATTTTAACCATTTTGCCTATTTGGGGGATGCTGCCACTATCCACTTCCTTTTGACAAAGTTGAAATCAAGTATGTAGAATTATTTCTACAGATCTTGATAGAAAGTCACTGTAGATATAAAACCAGATTTTTTCAGATTGTTTAGAGGAGAATATCTAGAAACATAACCTACAGAAGAAAAGTAGGAATCCTAGAAAGAAAGGATTGAGCAAAATTGGCTGTAGTCCATTGCAGGGTAGAGCGGTGTCTCTGAGAGAATACGGCAGCTTATCCAGGGTCATCTGCTCCTAAACACGCTAATGACAGACTGTCTGGCTGAAGAAAGTTTGTAAGGATTCTTCAGCATGATGTACCTGAGTGCTTAGAATGTCTTATGGAAATAAAGACAACTTAAGATCTATGAGTTTAGGACATGTGGTTCCTTTACAAAAGTCACTTAAATTAGGAAATGAACTGCCTCTAAACCAGAGCTGTATCACGATGGGATTACTCTCCTGTGTACAAATGAAGTGAACTATACTTACAGCTTCGAGACCTCGTGAATAGTTGTCTATCATTGCTGTAACTACTACAAACTTAGTGACTTGAACAATTCAAATGTACCTTATCTTACAGTTCTGTAGGTCGGAAATTTAATCTTCGTCTCACTGGGCTAAAATCAAGGTGTTAGCAGGGCAGTGTCCTTTATGATGGCTCTAGGAGAGGATCTGTGTCATTGTCTGCTCCACGTTTTAGGCCGTGGTTTTCTTTTGCCACATTCGAAGCCAGTAACAAAAATTTGAGTCCTCATATCACACTCCCCTCCCCTCTGCCTTCTTGCTCTTCCTCACCGAAGGACCTTTGCAAACACATTGGGTCCACATCTTCCTTTCGTAGAGTCAGTTTCTCAAGAGCTCAGCTGAGCTCGGTAGGGTTGTACTGGCAGGTATCAGAGTAGCCAAATAAAAACAAAGTAAAATGATAGTTCCATGTTGTCCAATCTCTTATCACAATGGTATAAGCAAAGGAGAGGGGTTGTTTTCCCATTTTCCCATGGAAAGGCCCACTTGTTAGGGGTCAGTTATACCCACTGAGATGTGGGGACTGTCTTACTAATGATGGAGTATCTCAGGAATGGAAAAAAAAGTATCTAATGTACTCAATACTATTATGAAACCAATATATAAATACTTACACTCTCATGCAAATGATAAAACACAAATATTTGAGGAGGGCAAAAGGGACAACCTAATTCTTCCTTTTCTAAGTAACTTAGCATATTGACAAATTTCAGTATTTAGAATATGGACATCTATGGGAGGCCATTATTCTCCCCACTATATCTGACATGTTAATCTGAGCCAGAATGTATCTGATGTGTTAAGGAAAGACTGAGAAAGCTACAGTTAAATTCCCAGACTTACCCGTGCCCATCCAGTTGCTTGTGATGTCTTGATGCTTGAAACTGTGTTTGAAATTATGATACTGGCAAAGCTCTCTTATTTTTGGGAGTCTCATTTAGAAATCTGATTCTCTCTGTTATTCTGCATGAGTTGTGAAACATGGCCTGACACCAGATTCCATCGACTCTTGGATCTTATCTGCTACTTCCCTCCTCAATCTGCTCCGGCTCTACTGATCTACTTGCATTTCCTTTAAAACTCCCAGGAATATTTCCACTCTGGGGCCTTGGTACTTTTATATTTTTTGAGAAAGAGTCTCACTATGTTGCCCTCGGTAGAGTGCTGTGGCATCAACTTCAAACTCTTGGGCTCAAGTAATTCTCTTGCCTCAGCATCCCAAGTAGCTGGGAATATAGGCATCCACCACAACAGAGAGCTATTTTTTGGTTGCAGTTATCATTATTGCTTAGCAGGCCCACGCCAAGCTCAAACCAGCCAGCCTGAGTGTATGTGGCTGGCACCTTGCCCACTGAGCACTGGACACCGAGTCCCTTGGTTCTTTTTATTGCCTCTTCCTGGAAGGCTTTTCTCTTCAATTCTTTCAATAATCACTTAAAATTCATGATTACAGTGAATCATCAATTATAGGTTACTATGTCTAAAATTGCCCTGTTGTAACCCATGTTCCCTTTTCCACTTCTCTTCCTTAATTTCATCTATTAACACTTACTTATTTATTTGTTGTATTTTAGCACCTTCTCTTCCATTCATTGCTGAGTCACTAATATTATGAACAGTTATCTCCATAGTAGACTTTCAATAAATATTTGATTATTGGGCAGAGCCTGTGGCTCAAAAGAGTAGGACACAAGTCCCATATGCCAGAGGTGGTGGGTTCAAACCCAGCCCTGGCCAAAAACAATAAATAAATAAATATTTGATTATTTAATAGTATAGGAGAAACAAACTTTCAATTTTCTTATATTTTGTTTCAAGTTCACAAATACCTTTTATATGTGCTTAATCTTTCCCACCATTGATAATAAACATTAGAAAACTAGAGAGTTAAGGGGGTGGGACTATTAGGCTATTGGGTAGATAATTATGTGTTTGACAGAGGATAATGACGATTGCCTTTTTTTAAGGCAAGAGAAACTTCCAATGTAAATAGGTTGCATTCCAAATAAGTAAATTAGTTCAAATTCATATTTTGGAACAGAGACTAAAGATATATAAAGATGACCAACTGGACGATGTCAAGCACCTCAGACTCAGTGTATTCAGGAATTTTGTAAAATCATCTCATTTTCAAGCCTATCAGGTTTTCTTTCCCTTGGGAACATAGGAAAATGAAACTTTATTGCCTCAATGTTTGATGTGGGGCCAATGACTGTTTCTATTTAAAATTATACTACAAAGTTGTACTATTTTTTTTTTTTTTGAGAAAGAGTATCACTTTGTCTCCCATGATAGAGTGCCACGGCGTCATAGCCCACAAGCACCTCAGACTCTTGGGCTCAAGTGATTCTCTTGCCTCAGCATTCTGAGTAGCTGGGACTACAAGCATCCACCACAATGCCTCGCTATTTTTAGAGACAAGTTTTGCTCTTGCTCAGGCTGGTCTCTAACCTGTGAGCTCAGGCAATCCACCTGCCTCGGCCTCCCAGAGTGCTAGGATTATAGGCGTGAGCCCCCACGCCCAACCCAACAGCTCAGAAATAAGTCCAAATATACACAGTCTACTGATTTCCAATGACAGCACCAAGAGGACATCGTGGGAAAAGAATATTCTTTTCAAAAAATGGTGTTGAGAAAACTAGATTCCCACATGCAAAAAAAAATAAAATATACTGTATCAAATTGTTATTATTAGTAGTAGTATTTCTTCTAGAGATAGGCCTTCCTCTGTTTCCTAGTTTAGACTGTAATAACGTGATCACAGCTCACTGTAACCTCTAACTTCTGGACTGAAGCAGTCTTCCCACCTCAGACTGTCATATGCTGGAATTTCAGGCCCTTATCTCATACCATACACACAAGTCAATTTAAAATGAATGAAAGAAGTACATGTAAGACCCCAAAACATGAAACTCCTAGAAGAGAATGTAGAGGAAAATTTCCTAACATACCAGGGCAATACTTTTTTGAGTATCATACCAAAAGCACAGGTTACAAAAGAAAAACTAAGTAAGTGGGACTACATCAAACTAAAAGGCTCTGCATAGCATAGGAATCAATCACCAAAATGAAAAGCAACTTTTAGAATGTGAGAAAATATTTGTAACTTATGTACCTGGTAAGGAGTTACTATACAAAATTTGTAAAGAACACTTACAACTCTATGGCCGATAAATAAATAATCTGATTTTTTTTTATAATTTTATTGAATCATAATTCTGTACATTGGTGCAATCATAGGGCACGATTCATATACATTCAGAAATGTTTTGATCGTACTGTTACAGTTAGCCTTCATGGCATTTTCTTGATCACTATATAAAGACAT
>CAUYON010211959.1:0-43638 GCA_963573935.1 Arctocebus calabarensis
AGAGTATCAATGTCTTTATTAAGTGATCAAGAAAATGCCATGAAGGCTATCTGTAACAGTACGATAAAAATATTTCTGAATGTATATGAAGCACATTGTGCCCTATGATTGCACCAATGTACACAATTATGATTCAATAAAATTATTAAAAAAAATTCCTTTGCAAAGAGTTTTCTAATACTCATATGAGAAAATGACTCCTACTATTGCAGACTGGGAATTGATGCCACAATGGATCTGTAGAAAGTTAGAAAATAGTTCTTATCTTCCACTAGCTTCACCCCCACCCCATCTAGCTCCTAGGAAAAAATTATTATCCCTACCCCAGACTCCTTTCTCTTGTCATTTCTTCACAAATTTATCATTAATTTGTCTGAAACTTATAAAATCTTTCTGCTTCAAGTCTTCACTCTCTGTGTATATATAAAAATTCATAAAATCAGTTAGGCTTTTCTCTTCTTACTCTGTTGTGTGTCATTAGGTGCCTGGGGGTAGGGAGTCCCCAGTAAGAACTAACACAGGTAGAGGTGATCCTCCCCCTCTTCTGCGCATGACTCAGATCACTAGGAGGGCGGTTCACACCCCCACAGGCTTGGCAGCAGTTAGGCTGCACCAAACTGTTCTGCTGTAAGGCACACAGAGACACCTTCATTTGCTACTTATGTTCAAAATAATAGATAAGAAACTATTTGGAATTTTGCAAGCAATAGAGCTACAAAATAAGTGAACCTAGTCAAAAAAGTCTTCATTGTATATTCCAGAGCATCTAAAAAATTTTTTTAATTAGAAAAAGAAAGAAAAAGCCGATTGAAAATACAAAGATGTCAAAAATACCTTAGATTCTATAAACAGAAACCAAAATTAATGTAGTATTCACTAAACAAGTATTGCCATCGCCTTATGTAAATTTGATACCCAATCTAAAACGTAAAAACAAAATTTAAAGAATGTTGAAACCAGCATTTCACAGGTTTTAGCTTGAAGATGGTTTTCATGCCTGAGATAAATAATAGCTGGGTTGAAGCAGTGGTTCTCAAAAAAAAAAAAAAAAGCACAAAATTAATAAGCCCTCAATCTCCCCATCACCATTTGTTTTCTTGATTTGCAAGAAACACATCGCTGAATATGCATTTATGAGAAGGTTACAAGAAATGGAGAGATTCTGGAGAAATAATTTTTGGACCCTGATGAAGAAGAGTGACTGATAGGGTAATATAAGGTAATTACATTCCGAGGGAATGTACACCAATGTTTAAAGCTCATTTCCTTTCAATATTATGCATGTGTGAAACAAATCTTTTTCTCCTTCAAATGTTCCTTTATAGTTTGGTGCCTATTACAGCAAATAGCAGAAAATAAGCAAAGTGACAACTGTCACTTACTCTAAGACTTTTTTTTCTTTAAATTCTGACACTTTCCATCATTTCTACAATTAGCTTATGGACCTGGCTGAAAAAGTCACTGCCTGTCTGCCAGGGCACAATGAAAGTACAAAATAGTAACACCATTTTCTTCCTGCCAAAGATGACAAACCTCCCAAAGAGATAATTTCTCTCTGGGGATAAAGCCACACAAGGCTCCGAATCAGATCGGTTTTAAGAGTCTTCTGAGCCTCAATGCCAATTATGCATGAAATTGTGCAGGAACCAGTATAGATAACTAAATCCCCACTTTTTGAGGTTAGAAACAAGAGCCTGGGTACCTGAAAGAAAAAACAGAACATGTGAGCCACATATAAAAGGTGAAAAAACAGTAAGATTTACCAGCCTGAAAGGTATAAGAATCGGATCTGATAAATGCATTTTCTCCTCTTCTGGCTCCCAGCTCTAGCCCCTATTCTCTCTTCACCTTCTTCCAACCCCTACCCCTCACAAACACACAACTACCAAGTCAATGGAGAACAAAGTGTTCACTGCGTGAATTTAAAAATTCTGAATAAATATAGATACACTCCTAAAATTACACCCTGATAAAAATTTAGAGATTAAAGAGCAGGCAGAAAAAAGATAAAATATAACGCAGATTTAAGTTGCTAAGCAACTTGGCGTTCACATGAAATCAGATATAGCAATTTGCTTTGGCAAGACTACACAATAAGTTTAAAGAAACAAAACCAGTTATTAGTTTTAGCTACTAAGTAATTAAAGGAAGAAGAATTAAAAGATTGAAGGGAATTAAGTCAGTGTTTAACATATAAGAATACAACCAATTTGTTTCAGAGGCCTGAGGGTCCAAACTGATATTTAATTACAAGACAAAAGATGACTGTCAATTTGACAAAGGCAAAAATAGATGAAAATATAATACTATATTTAAATCTGATCCTGAGCAATGAGTTTGACTTCATGCCAAACTCTTGTAATATTATTTCTTACATCGTGTAATAAAATGTTCATGTAATAAAGTTTCCCTGCACAAGGACTCCTATTTATATATTCTTTCTTCAGGGTCTAAAAGTATGCCATCTCAGCAGAGATTTAAGTGCTGAATGTAGTGAAAATTTATCACTTTGTTTCTGAAAGAATTAACATAGGCATTATTATTAAGTTGAGGACTAGGCAGGTGTTGTTGCCATCAGCTACCGCAATCAGAACGCAGAGCAGCAGAACATCTTTCCAACTACGGGTAATCTGCTCTTGTATTAACACCAGAGTAAAAAAGGATCCAACCTATTGTTTGTTTGTTTGAGATGGCTCCATTCCTCTCTAGCAACTAGTTCCTTGGCTTTTCTTCACTCAAGAGAATTTTCAGAAAGGAAAACAAGAATTGCTCTCTCTTAAGTGTGGCTCCCTTTCAGACGCTAATCTGTATTAATGAGTCTCCAGTCACTTCAGTTGCAGGTAACAGCAGCAGTTGAACGGAGATAGACTCCTGGATTTAAACAAACAAACAAACAAGCTAACAAAGGAAAGAAACACATCATTTAAAGGATGGTTCAAGTATGGAATATTGAATTCTCTGATCAGCTTAAGAGCCTGAAATCTGCCTTGGCTCGAAGATTTTACACACTTAATGATTTTTTTTTTCTCAAATCTAGATGCAAAGTATGGAAAGAACACAAAACTATAATGTCATTTCAACAGCACAGAGGTCACCTAGCCTTTGCTTTTTTGAAAAATCTTTGCACACAATATTCTTTTACTTTCAGTCTCATTATTAGGCTCTGAATCCTCCATAACTGTGAGTCCGTATTTCTCATTATGTGAAAACTCATGGAATTGTATCCTCAGTGAACTGAGAATCTTGGAACTACATTTACGCTGCCTGAAGGTTTGGCCTTATTGAAATCAGCCTAAGGTTTAAAACTTATGCTTTTTATTAAGTATAAAGGAGGTATTAGCTTTTGGCTGCTAAGACTTTTGCTATATGTCACCATTTTTTTTTCCTCTCTCTCTTCAATTAAGACAAGTGGCATCCTCATTGTGATTCCTGATGTTGAATGTGAGGATGAGGAGTGGTGTTCTCATTCAATATTTCATTTAACTAGTAGCTGCCAACGTTGGCGAGAGAACACACTCTTCTTCTACTTGCTTCCTTTGAGACTTGCCTTAGTAATTTTCTTTCATGAGAGAGAGTATTGATGGGACTTTAAAAAAGTACAGATTAAAAAGAAGACAAAGGAAGATAGAAACTAAAATTTGTGTAGCTGTAGGTCATTAAATAGCGTTGAAATATGTCAGTCTTTTGAGAGTATGCTGTAGTTTTAAGAAAAGATATTCATGAACGATATATTTTAAAAAGCTGGAACTTAATTTCCACATACAACTGGGGAGGAGGGAGATAGAATTGTAAGATTGAACTAAGATAGTTAAACTTCTTCCCCATCAACAATCAATTAAAGCTAAAAGAATCCCATTATCTACGAAATCACAGAAAAAGATTCCATTATTTGACATAAGTTTTGCTCAGTGTTAAAAATCGTATTATAAATGTCCTCAATTCCTTCATTTCTTTTAGATCAACTCTTGGACCACTCTTCTTTCTCTTCTTATCCTTTTGTGGAAAATAGAGAAAACAAGAAACAACATAAAGTATACAGAACCGTGGAGTTTTGAGAATAATTTTAGAAACACATCTTTGACACATATTCCTCCACCCAGTATGCATTTATAAAGACAAAGGGCTGGAAAAGCTATTATATTTGCATTTATTTATGATATAGATAATCCCAGTTAGAATGTTAGTTTTTCTTTAATCTTGGTATTGTAGTCAACTCTGAGGAGGTTATCAAATTATTTCTTTAGGCAGAAATATCCCTACCAAATTATAATTATGTGATTTGCTTATTGTTTACTAGATACTAAATAAACATCTCATATATCCCCATTAAAATAAGCTTAAAGTGTTTAAATAACTAAATCAAGGTTACCTGCTAGTAAAGGTCAAAGACTAAATTAGGCCCAGGATGATACAAATCTGTAGACTCAATCACTGAGGTCTTAGAAAGCATTAGAAACATCTGGGTGGGCTCAATATAAAAACATATATTCCTGGGTCCCACGTCAGGACTAAGGAGTTCATCATTTCTAACAAGCATATGTGATAATTCCAAGACACAGTACTATCTTGGCATCCTTTGAGACACATAATAGTACAATAGCTACAAGACACAATGAAGGAGGCCAAACTACCTATGCATTGAGCGCTTATTAGGTTCTGGGATGGGAACTAAACTAAACACATAGCATGTATTTTCTTACTTAATTTTCACCAAACACTCTGTACTGTGCATAAGTATCTTTCACTTGACATGTGAAGGAACCGCTGCGAAAAAATGTGTTTAAGCTCTCACGAATTAGCAATGATGACTGAACTCTGCTCTTTTCGCTGTTCAGCACTCATGCTCAATATTTGTGACTCCGAAATTGAACTGCATTTCCAAGATTCAAAGGCAATTAGGAAATCACCACTTCACAAACTACCAAGACTGAAAACTATACCAGGTGTCGGTTGATCCTTCTGCTTTTCTGATTTTAAGAAGCTTTTCTGCTCCTCTCTTTAACCTGCAACTAAGAATTCAGCTTTTGTTTTTTAAGATTGTAGACCACCAGTGAGACGAACGTTAGCCCTTGTAAATATCTTTTTTTATTAAAAATTGACAGGAAACGGAAAAAGGAAAAGTTAAAGTAAGAATGGAGAGGAAAATACAAAAAGGAAGAAGTGGAGAGAAAAAGTGATACACTAGTCACTTCTAGATAAGACAGCAGCTTTCTTATATGCAGAGACTGCAGGCTGGCGAGTGTTTTAAATTGTTAAGTAGCCAAGTTCCTAGGCAGGACTCTATTCCAAGGCATATACAATGCAATAAGAGAAAAAGGCAAACATAAAGAAATGTTAGAAGAAGGGGGGGCTACCGTGCAGTCAGACCGAATGATATTCTTTTAAAGAGAAAGGGATGAAGACTCCCCCACCCACCCCTGCAGAGATAGAATGCATTTGCAGAGACCATTTGAAAAGCACAAAAAAGATCTTTGCACCTCCTGCAGTACCTGAATAAGAATAAAAAAGGATTTTTTGTACAAAGCAACTAAGAACAGAAATAGAAAAGGCAAGAGCAACATAAAGTTGGTAATCTCTAATGTAGGCCCTGGTTTTGTACTTTCAAGAATGAACTTTGGACCCCTACACATAGGACGGTAAATGCCCTTGTCTTGGCATTCATCTGGCAAATCTCCATGTTCGCTGCATAAAGTAGAAAATGTGAGTCAGAGAACCAGGGCAGAGAAATGCAGGAAGACGGCTGACAGGGACCATTCACATATATCCCGGGAACTACACCGGGATTGCCAGCAACTGCAATGGCAGAAACGCAGAATTAGGTTCTGATAAGTCCAGAATCCTGTGTTAACACTAGGAGCACTGCAATAAAATAAGTGTTTCAACTTATTTGCCCCTAAATTTAAAAAGTCTTTAAAAATAGCATTGAAATGACCAAGTAGGCCAGGGAATCCAAATAGCCTTTTAGGAATTATCCTGGTGTCCCAACTGGGTGGGAAAGTTCATTGCAAACTTCATACTTGTCTGGAACACTAAGACTCTTAGTTATTTCTAAGTTAATTTTTTTCTACTTACTCCGAATGAATTGGTTATTTACAATTCATCTTGTTTCTTTTCGAACATTCCTGTTCACAATGCTGTTTGTTTCCCCACCTGGGCCTCTAGTTTAATTTCTAGTACTATTCTCCAGGTTGTACAAGAGAGTGCTGTGAGTGACGCTGGAGACATAAACCATGCTTTAGAACTAGAGAAGGAAAAATCCAGAACAAACAGAATAAAAAAACAAAAACCAAGTGCAGAGCAGGAACAACATCTGACCATCAACACTTTTAAATGCCCGTTATTTGAGGGTGTATTCCTTCTTTCGCCAGGCTTTCCTTGGCCCTTAAAATATACCTGTCAGGGGCAATGCTCATCATCACACTTTGCGTGTACTAACCAGACAAAAATAGGAACTATTATAATTTATTCTAGTACTTCAGATGCTGAAAGAAATGAATATAGATTTTCCTAAAAAACATCGTAAGAAGAAAACTATTGGAGAGTTAGTTACTATTTGAAAAAGAGATTACATAAATAAAATGACCAGAAATATTAAAAACAGACACATACAAATGGAGACAGGGACACACATGCCGGTGGGGAAGGTAATAAAGCAAGTCCAGAAGAGGGTTGCATCGTTCTTTCTGGTACCACTGGGCACAGCTTGTCCACATGTGCTTTTGATTCCTAATCACTTACGCCATTTCACCTTTTGATTCAAATAGACATGTATTTTCCATTTCCTTTTCCTCCACACCAACTACATATATTTAAAAACCTTTAATCTGAAAACACTTCCATTAATCCTCAGACTGTCACTTCCCTACCTGGTTTTACGTCTCCCAACTTTCTTCATGACATACTTTCCCTTCCTAGATCATTTCCTCCCATCATGTCATTTAGTCTAGTGCTCTGTGGCCCAGCACCATCCCTCTATAATTAAAGGGAGAGAATCTTAGCAGAATCTGAGCTGAACAAAGAATAACAGGATTTTATGTGAAACATTTTTGATGAATGAGTAAAGAAAGGAGCTAATGCTCCTCTTGGGTATATTTCACCAAACCTAACAACTTTATATAGAGTGTTGACAATTCTATGCATTGGCATTTAGTTATAGCTGTCTCTAAGAATTTGAAAGTAAATGGTGTAAACACAAAGGAACTACCTAAAAATAAATTTTCAATTCTCATTCAATAAACACCTTGGGAGTAAAATTCCAATCAGAGACATGTGAAATGTAATATGCGGTTAGGGAATAAAACCACCTTTTAATTACTGTCAATAGCTAGATAATATTGTTCATATGACTAGTCAATTTCACATTTTTGTTCAAATAGCATGACTTTATCACCTCTCAAAGCAAAAACAATAACCCAGAAGAATAGACACTTATCTTTCAATTTGGCTTGTATAAAAACAAAAGCAAAACATTAGTAACATCTATTTATCTGCAAATTTTAACAAAAAAAGGCAGAGTTTTTCCTTATTCTTTCTTTTCTGATAGCAATAATGAAAAGATATACAGATAAAATATACACTGAAAATCTCTTGACATTAAAAAAATTTTTTTTAAGAAAACAATGCTAATTTCTCCCAATTGCTATGCAAGGTTAATGTGGAGATTTTCGATAAATGGGCATAAGAAAGACCACCGATGTCACAGCACATATATTTAGTTGATTTCATTTTCTCTGTTAAATAATTCAGGAATACTCATATAGCACGTGATCAATGAAATCATTTGAGAACTATTCCTAAGAGTCAAAGAATGATATCCACATGATGGACGTGGCATATCTTACTCTAGAGCAAAATGAGAAAATAGATTTCTTAGGCAATTAAAAGGAAGGGCAGGTAAATATTTCATTGTAATGCATAAATGACTTGTAATATTGAAGGGAAAAATGCACAGTAGACTATGTATATTTAACTTCAAAATGATTACGTACATTGTCTTTTACACTTTTCATTTTCTTTTTCATTTCTTTACATTGTTTCTTAAAAATAAACCCCACAATTTTAGTATATCATGCATGTGTCTTTACTGGCAAACTCATCTCTTTTGAGTCTGAGTGCCCCTACGTAATTTTCCCTGTCTGTGCTTTACTTTGTAGTAAACTCATGTTTTTGTTTGTTTGGGATTCATTGAGAGTACAAAGAGTTAGGTGACTGACTGCAGTTGTTAGATAAAGCCCCTTTTATAATTGTGTCTCACCTCTAAGAGGTGCGCCATACACCGAGACCCCAATGCCTTCCCTCCTTCCCTCTCCCCACTCCCTCATTCCCCTACACCCCTTTGTATTAGCTCATCTGTTGCCTTCATATCAGAAGTGAGTACGTTGATTCTTGCTTCTCCATTCTTGTGATACTTCACTAAGAAGACTGTGTTCCACCTCTATCCAGGTTAATACAAAGATGTAAAGTCACAATCTTTTTTAATGGCTGAATAGTACTCCATGGTGTACATGTACCACAGCTTGTGAATCCATTCCTGGGTTGTTGGGTGTTTAGGCTGTTTCCACATTTTGGCAATTGTAAATTGAGCTGTGATAAACAGTTGAGTACAGATGTCCTTGTGAGAAAAGGATTTTTTTTGTTATTTCTGGAAGGAAGTATAGAGAATCCTCAAAGAACTCAAATTAGTTCCAGGAATCCCATTTCTAGGCATTTACCCAGTCTGTGCTTTTGCAATAGCAGTATTGAGAAAAGAAAGGCTTAGCTGGGTGCTGTGGTGGGAACCTGTGGTCCCAGCTACTTGGGAGGCTGAGGCAAGAGAATTGCTTAAGCCCAAGAGTTGGAGGTTGCTGTGAGCTGTGACTCCACAGCACTCTACCGAGGGCGATAGAGTGAGACTCTGCCTCTACAAAAAAAAAAAAAGAAGAAGAAGAAGAAGAAAAAGAAAAAAGAAAGACTGTTTTGCCAAAATTTGGCAGTGTGGTCCTCTCCTGTAAGTTTCTTTGAATTTTCTTTCACGCTAATGTTATCTTTGTAAACTTGTTTCCAGGTCACCCTTTCTAGTTTATGTAATTTAAGACAAAAGATAGTAACTTGAATATGAAACCTTCTAGAAAGTGATTTTCACTTGAAGTATAGCCACTTATTTATACTCCAAAGAGATTGTACTTGACAAACTATTTAGTATACAAATGAGGATGCCATAGTGTTATCATTAAGACATCAGTACTGATAGAAAGATAGATGGAATGCAAATTAATAAAATACATGATTACCAAGTATCTAACATGGACCAAGCAACCATAAATACAAAACACATAAAGACAGATGAGTTGAGTCTTTGCTATAATTCCTGTGCTAGAGATATGTAAAAGTTTCTGTTGGAAAATAAAAAAAGGGGGAAATTAATTACCTTGAGAAAATGATAATATTATATTAGAAAGTAACCATCTGAATTGGCTAATGCATATGGATTTCAGAAACTTGAGAAGAAAAGGAAAATCAATCTGGGTAGGGGAAACAAAGCTGCCCAGACAGTGCCCCAAAGATTGTCTTATGTTCTGGAATCAAGAAGTTCCTCAGTACATCTGAGAAGGAAAAGAAAATTAAGAAATAATAAATATCTTTCATTTGCCCATCTCGATCCATCTTCCATCTTTCTCTAACCTGCTCTATGCCACTCAAGGCTGACACACTAACTCAGTTGGCTCCCTGCCTTATAACTGCCTATTGGGTTGAGTCAGTGGAAAAACTGGTAGAAAAGCAGAGAAAGTAAAATCTGAGTTCTGGTATTTATTGCCCTTGCTTCACAACTATGAGTGGTCCAGGGCCTGTGTCTACCAAACATAGATCACAGCCACTGTCAGGCAGTTCTCAACATTAGGGCCTTCTCTGCCTTTGCACCCAGTGACCACACCAATGTGTCATATTTTCTCTTCACATTGAGGGGTGGTAAAGTGTCCCCCACTTCTAGTTCCTTGTACGTCACTGTCCTTTATTCTTCTTCTACATCATGGCTGCACCTTTTTAACTAGTTCCTTTATAAAATTCCACTCTAGTTAAGCTAATTTTAGTATACCTTCTATCTCTGTTGCAACAATGAGTGAGACAGGGTAGAAAGAAAGATATTTAGATCTTTAGGGTAGGAGTTTCTTAGGGAGTGATGGAAAGAGTTTCAGAATGGAGAAAATAACTCACGAACCAAGGTAATGGGGGATTGGGTAAGCCAGGATTGAAGACCTGCCTGGAAGAGAAAGGTGTGAGCTATAAAGGGAGTTAGTTCTCTTCCTCTAACATTAGAAGGAAGAATGTAGATATACAAATGTGAATAAAATAGAGGGTCACAGGGAGAAGAAGAAGATCACATTTGTAACATCTTACCAATTCTGTTAAGTAGATAGCACGGCTCTCTCCTACTGAGAGAGCAAATAAGCTCAAAAGTTCATGGTAACAAGGATGATTTTGAATAGCAGAGGAAAGCAAGTCAATTATTGACAATGGTAAGTTTAATAACCAGTTGAGATCAAAATTATCTCAATGAATAAATATGCTGGTATGTACAGCTTTGTCATCTTCTCTAGCAGTTTCTTTTTTTGAATTTTGAATGTTTTAATTTCTTTGTTTCAGATTAATATGAAGGTAGAAATGATTAGGTTACTTGTTTGCATTTGTTATGTAAAGTTCAAGTTGTAATTGAGCCTTTCACCAGGGGATTGTGCTAAATACCCTTACAGCAGTGATTCTCAACCTTCCTAATGCCTCCTTATGCCACGACCCTTTAATACAGTTCCTCATGTTGTGGTGACCCTCAACCATAAAATTATTTTCATTGCTACTTCATAACTACAATTTTGAAGCATAATGTAAATCTCTGGTATGCATTAAGTATTTCCATTGTTACAAAGGGGTCGTGACCTACAGGTTGAGAACCAAACCCTGCCTTACAGTGTGTGCATAAAGCTTACCAGTCCTTCACCTCTTCCCCCACTTGAACTTAATTGTTTTTCTCTTACGGGGAGGTAGTTGTTTGTCTATTGGTTTCATATTAGTATTGAGTACATTGGATACTTGCTTTTCCATTCTTGTGATACTTTACTAAGAAAAAATGTTCTTCAACTCCATCCCTAATCACCAGAGAAATGCAAATAACAGTGTCTTACCAATGATGTCAGGATCCAAACACCGATACCAGAGAGCGGGATGAGAAACAGAGCAAAGGAACGGAGAGTGCTGATGAGAGCACAGTGGGCTCGCTTCACCATTTGATCTAGGTTATGTAATAAAGGAACTTAAAATAGGAAACGTTGAGTGACTAGAATAGAAGGGAATAGTCGATAAGTGTTTTCAAAGGTGCAGCAAGTTCAAAGGTGCAGCAAGAGGAACAGTGATATTAAGATTGAGAAGTGGTCAGAGTGTGAATCTTGAAGTTTATGATCGTTAGTGCAGAGTGGTTATGGAAACAATGATGTTCCGGGGACCAAAGGAGTGGACTACCAAAGTGGACTGGAGCAGATTAAGCAAGGAAAAATCTGTGCAAGTTAAGAATTTTACCTCTTCAGTTAGATGCAATACTTGAGGATGAGGACTAGTTTTGAAATTAAAAGAACAAATGAGAGTGGGTGAAGTAGTGCTAGTTAAACATCAGCCCTGCCACCTGTGTGAGACGTTAAACGGGAAGGATCACAACAACTGTCTTAGTGAAAGTCTTTTATGAGAACAAGGATCACTAATCAAATACAAAATGAGAATTCAGTTAGAAGGCAGTAGAAGGTTTGCAGAGAGCAGATTATCAAGAGTTGGAAGACAGGGGAGCAGGTTGAGAATGGAACCAAAGAATTAGGCCTGGAGTGAATAAGGTTGACAACTCAAAAAATAAAAGCCCACCAAACTTCAGCAGTGTATGACCACTCCATTTAAAGGTCACTATGGTGAGAAACGCACTGCCCACTGCTTCAACAGAGAGACTAATTGCATGAGTGGCTTGGTCACTTCTATGTGTACCCAAATAAAGTCTTTGTAAAATCTAACAAAGAAAGTCTAACAAGACAACAGTTAGAATCACTTTTATCAAATGGGCACCACTTAAGAGAAAAAGACATAAAAAAAGACTCTTATCTCATGAAATAACTGCCTCCCCGGAGCATAGAAACATCTACGGATTATTTACAGTCAGGGTTTTTGCTGGATTGATGAAATGTCAAATATAAATAATTCAGTCAATAAATTTCTAAGATAGTCAACTGCGGTTGAATTACTGTTATTTCATGTATAGCATACCAGTAAAATAACAAACTTTTCACTACCAAAATTAATTTAAATCGAACATAAAAAGCACAATTTATTCTTTCATATTAAAAAAAACTTCTAAAATAATATCTGTTCTTCAAACAGAAATAGAATTCTAGGTTATAATTCTACTTAGTAACTAGTGCTGATAAGTAGCCAAATTTTGGTCTAAAATTTCTAAGTAAGGAAGAAAATAGATGTTATAAAAGTATTGAAACACATTTAAATTGCTATATTTCAGTAGAACTTTATGTGAATAAATTTGAATATCCAATTAATAAGCTATATTTATTCTAGGAATATGGGTAATAATTTTGAGTTTTTTTAGAAAGTTGAGATGACAAATTTATGACAGTCCTAGAGTGGAGATTAGTGATAGAAGAATTATTTTTCCTACTTTCTGAGTTCTTGGTTTTTTTTCTGTTGTTAGAAAAAGTCAGACCTAATAGGGAAATGGTATTCTTAGTCATTATATAGGTATACTAATCTGGTGTATACTGACATCAAATATCATTAGATTTCTATTCTCTCTCTTGCATCTACTGAAATATAGTATTTGTTTTTTTCCTGAATTAACAGAGGAGACCAAAAGAACTCCAGAGAGTTTCAGTTTTAGAAATTCTGAAATCAGATCTTTTTTTCAAGTCTGGTAAATGACACTATAAGATCTTAGACAAATTATATCGATTTTTGATCCACAGTTTTTTCAGTTATACAATAGAAATTATAATTTCTACATCATGTGGTTTTGTGAAAATTAAATGAGATAAACTAATAAAAAAAACCTTTAGTATTCACTATTGATCCCCCCATGTTGAGAAAAGCAGTTTAGGGAGGAGCTCACAGTCACATGTGGATGGTTCAATACGAAGAACAAAACTATTGATGTTTTTTCTGCACTGAGTTTAAATCCTGCCTCTGTAATATGCCATTGGTATAGATTGTGTTTAACTTCTTTGATATTAGGGTTCCTCGCCTATAAACCAAAAATAACAACACCCAGGCTCACATTATTCTACTGAGGATTAAATGGGAAATCTACATAAAGGACTAACATAGTGTGCTTCATATATCACAAATTCATGGAGCATTTGTTTTATTCTCTTTCTGTCATCCCCTTTAGAAAGCTGTATTATTTGAAAGGGAAAAAAAGAAATGGTCCTGTATGTTCATATATGAATAACTTTATTTTGTTTCAGGGAGAGGGTCTTGCTCTGTCTCTCAGACTAGAGGGCAGTGATGCCATAAATCTCACTGCAATCTAGAACTCCTGGGCTCAAGCAATCGAACCTTTTATAAAAAATAAAACCAGAAGGAACAAGTTTTGTCAATGATATTTATGTTTAACTTACGACTGCTTTAGGCAAATATAACAGTGCACCTAGATTTAAAACCTCTTTGCAATTAATATGCTGAACACGCATGGACGATATTACTAAGTTCATTGTTTTGATATCTATAATAGACCTATCTCAAATGTTCAATAAAAAAATTTTATGTAATCATCTTAGTTGTAATATTATTTTACGTAAACATCTTTATATGAGGTCTGACCTAAGGTATGTTATCGACAATATTTGATTTTATTATTCTGACAACATTCCAATTTTCAAATCAAAATAAGCCAATCTTTATAAAGAAATATTTAACTCACTTTAACATTTAGAAATACTAAAAACAAAATACACTTAACATATAAAAGAGCACATGTATAAAACATAATTATTAGTAAAGAGATATATATTTATAGCATAATATAAATTCTTTCCCTGAAACTTCTCACTCATCCTACCCACTTACTAAGAAGATTTTTTAAAGGACCTAATAATAGTGCATAAAAGCATCACATGAATAAATATTAGGAGCACAAAGTAGAAAAAAGACACACTTTTTTCTAGTGTGGAGAAAGACAGCTTGCAAAGAACTTATGCCTAAATTTGATTAGTCTCTAATTACCATATGTCAGGTAAAAGCAGGTCATAAGATTGTTGCTTCCAACAAGTGTTTTGCAGGGTATGTACTCTAACATCTTTGACATACAAAGAAATACCTCCTTGTTCAATAAAGCAGATTAAGGCAGAGCGTATAGTTGTACTCTTATCATTATTTCAGCCCAATATTAAAAACAATGCTTTACAAAAAGTGTTGCCAGCTCTGACAATGAGGAACTTGCTCAATTCCCCCTGTGCAAATTCTGTATTCAATTAAGAATGTTTTCAAGAACTGCTAACAATTTTCAGTATGTTGTCTTTGGGGATGAAGCATGAGAGATATGCTTCACCAACGCATTTTGTTCCTACTTTTCTTAAAATCCATTTTACTGTACTAAATCATTAGTAGTGCATACATAAAGGAAAATACCATCATTTGGACAACATACAAAACTAAAAGGAAGATTCACAATATTTCATAAGCTGTCAAGTTTAACATTAAATGAAATAACTGGAAGCTTGCTTTATTCTGAGTAAAAATAAAAACTATACAATTATTTAAGTTAAATATATTTGCAAAATATTTTAATTTTTAAGCAAAATAGTCTACATCTCATCTGGCAATAGGTTTGCTATTATATATAAATATTACTTAGTAACTTAGGTAATATTAGGACAAATTACTTAGTATATTTGTCCGTATACTAATTAAGTGAAACAACATGAAATCCTCGCACAATGGGTATTAATGCATAAAATTAAAATGTTTTTGGAAATCAACATAAAATTCACAAATTTTAAACTGGTATGAAAACTTAAGAATAATGTATATTTATTGAAAGAAAATATCTACTCTTAAATACTTTTACACATCTGAGATTGGCGTAAAATGAGTTTAATCTGCAGTGTACTGAGTTTTTAGTTACTCACCAGTCTAACCACAAAGCCCTTTGAAACCTGTGTTGGCAAAGTAAAGAGCATTTAGACAGAGGTTTGGAGTCAGAGAATCTGTGTGTTTTTGAGTAAGGCATTTCACTTCAAGAACCTGATTTTCATCACCCATTAAAAGAAGAGTCTAAAGAAAATAACCAAAAGCTCTCTGCTATATCTGGCATTTTAGAAACAGTTTTTTTTTTAACACAATATGTTGAAAACATTTAGAAATCATGATTTTTCCACGAGTTCTTATATTTTGAATCCACAAATTTCACCATTATAACTGCTTCCACAAGACCTCAGATAACCTGCCAGGCACCTTAACAACATAGTTAGAACATAGATTGTGAATAATATAAACTAAAAATAATTTAACTGACTAATCTGGAATGTGAAAGAACTTTGCTTCACTTGGACCCAAATTACCTCATGGTTTTACAGATCACTGAATTTCTGTACTTGGAAAGATGAACTGAATAATGAATGTTAAGTAGTGTAATTATTTTTTTCAGTCTCATCTGACAAGGAGTAAGTTAGTTTTAATTAGCTATAGAAAAACCTGGCTTAAATACTGTTGTTTTAAGGCTGAATGACATTTATCTAGGTTTACGTTTAATGAAACAGAAAGGAAAAGAAAACTTGAACTAAAATATCTTGATGCCTTAACACAATCACAGGATTTCATGTTTCCTAAGAATTATAATGCTTATCTTTTGCAATATTAATATGGTTCTTTGGATAAGTCCTTTGTATACCATACATTAAATATATGTTTCCCTTTTGAATCAAATAAATATTTATGCACATAGGAATTTCTGATGTTGCTTCCCTTACATAGATGTTTTAGTTTAAAGACTTAATTTTTTTAAAAAAATAATGTGTAGATTAGGTAATGCCTTTTCATGAGCATTTCTTATAAACAGTAAAATATAGGAGAAAAAGAGAATCACTGTAGTACTGTAATATACTGTCTTTTCCTAGACTGACTATAAACCTTATTCTGTTAACATCTCATAAGTAGTTTTATAATTTGATGTATATATTGGATGTGAATAAAGGTATAAAATCAATTTACCTTTGAACAGATAGTAATGTGGAATGTGTGTATATAAGCTGTAATCACTCTATGCTTAATCGTAATTTTTTTATAATTTATCTGAAGTTCATTTCATAGGCAATATAGGATAATTACTAAGGAGACAGGCTTTGGAAACAGAACAACCTGGATTTTTATTTCTGCTCCTACATTAAATGGTTGCATAATTTGGGGCAACAGAGTTTATATTTCTTGAGCTTCCCTTCTTTGTCTATAAAAGTGGAAAATGAATACAACCCATCTCAAAGAATCTATCTGAAAATGAAATGAGGGAAAGACAGGGTAGCGTTGGGCTCTCAGTTCTTAGCATTAAATGGAAATTAATGTTATTTACATTTTTCCTTTGATGACATATCATTTGTCAGATAGTGATGGCTCTCTTTTGAGAGGACAATTTTTTTTACTAGTATTAATAGAACATTTCAGTTCTATATATTTCAACCACTGAATTTTAAATATTCTGTGGCTGTGAAAAAATGAATACATATTTGTTACCTTCATATTTAATCCATATAAAATATAATGAAGACAAATTCGTTTCTTATTTTGATATGATAACTTTTTGAATATTTTATTATGTATATATAATATGACTAGAGGAACAAACCTTATGCTCATGTTAATATGTATAATAAACTACCTCAATAATGAAACTATTCTTAAACTCAAAGAAAAATAGATATAATGAAGTGAACAGAAGTGAACTATTTCAGCCATCTAATTTTAAAGCACTGAACACCGAATTACCAAAAAAAGGATTTTAAAAAGTGACTAAAAGAGCATATAATATTCCTGTATGTATTTTTGTTTGGGAAGAGCTGCTACTTATTTTATGTTGAAACATTAATCTAAGCCCCTTCTATTCTGAATGTTTAAAACTATAGGTTATTGTTCTAAATAAGGATGTTTGATATTGTTGATTTGAATAAAATGCTGGTTTGAATCTTAAAAATTCCAATTCAAGTAAAGGGAAAAGGCTGAGAATCTTTTTTCCTTAGAATCATGAAACAAGAAATCCAATCTATACCACCAGTAATAAACCTACTGGGAAAACTGATAGGGCAGACAGAGAAAAACATAAAATTGGTGCAATCTATACTGCGCTGTTTCAGAAAGAAAGGAAAGAGAAAAATTGCCTGATAAATCGCAAATAAAAAGCATGTTTGATAAGATAGAAGACATATTAAAGGGAAAAAAGTACCCCACAAACCAATCCTACTGGGGTAATAGATACAAATGATAGGATTTCTTAGCTGCAGCAGAACAAAAAACACACAAACTCACCCCGAACATAAAGCAAAGCAAAACAAAACAAACCTTACAACCCAAAACTCCAACAGAAAGCATTGTAAGTAAAATCGTTGGCATGTCTGCCTTCCTATTATTGGAATGCCTTATAAAATTGAATAGGTCTGCAAGTCTGTTTTATGCAATAGCACTTAACCTTCTTTTTGAGTAGAAACGTTCTGTTTCCTTATGGTACTGTGAATTATTGTGAGAGCACTTCATCAACTGGATGGACTTTGCTATTTCATATAGGCTAAAATTCTCATTTTATAAATAAGAAATTAAATGCACAATCATTCAGATGACTTCTGTAATTAATGTTTGCAGAAATTTGGGGTTTAGATAGATAGCTTCTATATAATAAAATAAAATAAGAAAAGGGTTTAATATAACACTTCAGGAGTCTGCATGAATGCACGGCATTTAGGATTAAGGTAATACTAGATGAAGTGAATTATTTTATTTGCGTACTCATTTTTTCTACAGTGTTTATTGACTCTCAATTGTACAGTGTGAGCACAGGTGAATACAGACAGATGAATAGGACATGGCCTCGTCAAAAAGCAGAGAAGAAAAAGCATAGGAGAATAATTTCAATACTGTGAGGCAGGAGTTAGAAAAGGGGTACGTACCACAGGCCATGCAAAAACAGAGAAGGGATTTGAGGACTCAACCAATAACGTAAAGGAAAAGCATTTCAGGGCAAGGAGCTCGTGATAGATGACATGTGAAAGCAATTTGTTAGGAGAATTTAGGAATTAAATAACTAAGAATCCTGAAGCACTTCTCTGCAGAAGAATTGCTACCTTGGTTCTTGATTAAAGACTACTAGGAAAATAAGAAAGACCCCGGGAGGAACAATCCCTTTGCTGCTTCTGCTCCATAAATCAAGAATATTCTATAATCACCCCCAGGCTCCCCAGTTGAAAGCATAAACTTGAATAATCAGGGCAAAACCAGAGACGCTGAGAACATTTGCATACAGGAAATTTGAGAAGCTGGGTGTTCTCAGGGGAATTCCTATGCAAAAATTTAGAAAATACTATGATACTGGCCCAGATGTACTTCTACCGCCCTGCTCACAACCCTTCAGCTGCAACAACATCTTTCAGCCCCCAGTGGTTAAGCGATTTTGTTCTTATGCCGTTTTTTTTTTTATAATATTTTATTTTATTTTTTGAATCATAGCTGTGTACATTAGTTTTGCTCTCTCGGTCAGTAGTTTAGCAACACTGGCAGAAAAGCACAATGTTATTAGAAGAGTGGTATTAGACGTGGCATTTTAAAATGCATCAGCCTTTCTGTGGTGAGCCACAGTGAGAAAGATGTGTGCGCTACGAGGCTAATAGAACAACAGATTCCATCAGCTCAGTTAGTATCCCAAACGGATCTCCGTAAGACCACAATGGGTGTTTCACAAATGTCCTACAGAAGGATGCTAGCCACACTGTCCTTCACAGTGTAGTTTTTAAATACGGGAAGAAAAAAGACCTGTAAGCACATTTCAGTAAGCCAGGCTTATTTCATAATGTCTATCCTTTTCAGAAAAATGTCATTCTCGATAAATTCAAAATGTGGCCTGAAAAATCACCTACACCACCAACTTGTTCATGTTTTCCTTTGATGTATCAGGAGCATTTATCAACCAAATGTGGCAATGTATGTCAAAAATGAACACTGGGTTTAAGAAACAGAAAGGACAAAATGAGGAAAATTTCACTGTGAAGATGCTATAGCAGCTTTATTTTTCTAAAGAAAATACACAAAAATGGAATGCCACACAATGAACCCTTAAATGATCTGATAAGTACCCAAACTACATAGCCATAAAATTTTCCCACCACTACAAAATACCTTTAGAATGGCAATGATAGTAAAATATGCAGGGATATACATACACACAGAAATAAACGTAATTTGCTTATCCAATTTGTGACTTTTTTGTTGATTTGTCAGCTTCACGCCTAATATTAAGTTGATTTGTGATAGAGACATACCGTGATGTTCCCATTTTTAAAAGTAGTATTCTTAAACAGTATTATTATCAAAATATAAAATGAAGATGTTTCCTGTTATCTTCCCTAATTTCACTTTTTAATCAGACTTATTATTTATTATCTATTCAACTTTTAAAGTGTAAACCATGAGTAAAATAAGATTGCCTATGGTAGCTATGGGTGTATCTTTGACACTATTTTTATTTCTAATTTGACAGATATATTCTTTACACCTTATGACTTGTTGCAGAGATTTGGGTTCCTACTGTAATTTTCGAATTGTTCCATGATGAGAAAGTTTGGAAATTTCTGAGCTAAGCAGCCAAAGCATTCCTTACCTAATCCTAAAGCAAATGTCAGTTAAATACACAACTCTATTGAAGAGCTACAACTGGATGGCAGTTTTTCCCCTAATATTTTCAGCAAGAATTCAAAAAGCTTCTCACTGAAACCAGGCAACATCAATAGGGCTCAATCGTTGTAACAATTAGACCCCATTCCAATCTACTATGAAGAGAAGAAAATAAGCTACTCCAGAAAATAAATTCTATTTCAAAACTCATTGGTAATCAATTAGTGTATCTTATTTGGAAGATAATTACATTTGTGCTCACTTAAAACAGTATTCATGTAATTTCAAATATAAGTGCATCTCAGCGTGTGTGTGTGTTCACATAAAAGAGTCTGGCATTTGTGGCTGTTTTAGAACCTCTTACCAGAGTATGATTTGGGACTGATCATTAGTCTTTCTGAATCTCAAGGTCTCTAACAATAACTGAAATATTTTACTTACTTTACAAGACTATTCTCGGAGTGGTACAATTAATTGGGCTGGCACACTGTAGGCTCTCAATTAATGATTATTATTACAATAGTGGCTTCTGTTGCTGATTATTCCCTGGGCTAGTTTCAGGTTTAAATTGTAATTCATGGACACTATCTTGGAGTTCTTGCGGCTGTCTTTGTTGAAATGTAAACATATTTTCATAAAGCACTTAGCTCAAGCCTGTGGCATGGACGGCTGACGGTGCTGGAGCGGCCGGCTCCTCAGGACTGAGGGATTCACACAGCGTTTTCAGTGCTGAAACTGGAACTGTGTAGGCACATCAGAATGTCTGGGTACCAGATACTGACCAGCTATGTTGACCTCCTTGTCCAGACTATATTTTAGCTGGAAACTACATTTCTAGTATCTCATTTCTTATTGAGTCCTCAGGACTGGATCTGACTGGTGGAATGGTGTGTGCTCTTCTTAATCATGAAAAGTGTCCCATGTGCCTTCTCTATCCTCTTTTCCTTTAATCTCTTAGCTAATGACAATAGGCATTGTGGTCCCAGGGCCACAATATAATTTTGGCTATAGAGGCAATAATAATAGGTTTAAAAATCAATACAGGGTGAAAAGCTATATGAAAACTTGTTTGGCAGGAATTTGTCAAAACAAAGCAAGAAAATATGGATTTCAATCTGGGTGTTTAAAAATTAACATTTAGCCAAATTACGTCAGGATAGAAATTCTTTTTTTCCGATTGCTAAAATGAGAACTGGAAAACATTTATTTTGGCATGAAGATGAAAGTGAGAAACAAATAACATAACAATATATTGCTGCCGGAGATCTCATTTTCAACCTTACACAAAGGTTCCTTGAGTAAGAAATATTTTTTTCCCAAAATTCTATTCTTTTTTCAACATGGAATCTGTTGGAGACTTCCAAAGATATCCAAAGTAATTCCAATTTTAATATCTGTGTATACTATCACATTTTTTTTTCCTTCTTCTTACTTACACTTCCCAAAACAGTGGTATATTTTTAGGAATTCCATCTAAATTCCTTTTGATAGTCATTCATTGTTAAATCTTATATATTCTGAGTTCTTTTGCCAACTTTTCCTCCCAACTGATTTTGCATATGTTGTGTCTTTAAAAAAATGTTTAAGCCTTTCAAAATTGGCTTTGGCATCAGAACTTGTTGATTATCTATTCCTTTAAACGTTTAGGTTTTAGGTAGATCAGAATGGTCTCCAAATGCCCCAACCCACTCTTTGGTGGGTTTCATTTATTTCAACCATCCTTACTCTGTAGATGGTGTTAAGGATGCCTCTTTAAACTGCCCTTTCACTCAGGAAACATATTTATTTCCATTCCTATTCACTGTCCTTTTACTGCTATTGAAAATTTTGGTCTTTGGCTCTAGTTTTAACATTTTCTTGAAATAGAAATTGGTGATTATTTCTTTGTGTTTAAAATATCCAAAGGAAGATCTACTAACCTGACATCCATTGGACCAAAATTCAAACTTATAATTACATCCCCTAGACCAATTTACCTCCTTATTTCCCCTTTTTCTGATTTTCTCAGTCCATTCAACCTATTGGGAATTACTTCTTTTGACTTATTTTCACTTATTTAAAAAATATTTATGTGTATAATTAATGCCTCTACATGCTTCTCACTTTTTCTCTTCTTCCCATTCTCACTGTGAATACTCTGGATTCGGCCCTCACTATATCACACCTATAATATAATAAACAGATCTACTCTAGTTTTAGTTACTTATATCCTATGGAATGCTCTCTGTGCCTAATGAATTTTGACCTTTTGTTCCCAATTATAATTCATTCAGACATTTGCTGCTATATTAACCTAGAATAGATCTATTCCTCTCATCATTGTTCAAAACCCTATTTCCTTCTGAATTAAGTGTTCACTTCTCAAACTAGCATTAAAATGGTCTCAATAGTACTCAGAGATGCTTTTAGAATTGTCACACCTACTCATTAAGTTCAGCTGAGCATGATAACTGTGTGTATCCCAAATATGCTCTAGACCTTCCCATCCCCGTTTAGTTTCATCTCCACCTAGAATACTCCATTCTGGAAAGCACTGTTATCCCTTAAGGCCTAGTTCAGTGGAGCTATAATCCATAAATGTGTTCTTTCGCTTCCAGCCAGAGGCTATTTGATGAACTTCTTCCTTGAATCTAAAAAGCACTTTCTTTGTACATCCTTTTTGATGCTTGTCTTACTTCAGTGAAATAATTGAATGTCCTATACATTTATTTTTCCCAAGCAAGATCAAGGTTTCTTATTGATAGGCTTATAGTAATCAGCTTTGTATATCTAAATAATTCATTTATATGGAAAGACATTCAACGTAAAGCATAGTTTAAGAAAAAGTTGAAATGCCAAAGTGTCTAAATATATGTGCCATATATATATATATACACAAACATATATGTATACCTGGTAGAAATGCAACAAAAAATCGAACGGAGCTACATAATCATAAGGCAAATTAAGGAAATTTAATATGAAGATTAATAAATTTTTAACTAATGAAAGATGAGGAGGCAAAATTTCAGTGAAGTTTGTCTTGTCAACTTCGGCTTTAGCAGTACCATAGATTTATTTCCAAAGCATAGTTCAACAAAAGAAACTAACTTCTGAACATTTTTTTCTTCTAATTTGAGTAAGACAATACTAAAATATAAAGTTACATACCCATTATATATATACACATACGTTTATATATGTATGATTATATGTATACTTTTTGTGATATAATATAAAAGGCAATACCCTTTTAATAAAATATTAAAATGTTGGCAGTTCTGGACTTTTAAAAACCAAGGAGATCTTAAAGAAAGCGTGCTTAGGCTCTGGTCCAAGATATGTGACTAAATACACCCAGTGTATGGCTTTTCCCTGGAGGAGAATGAAAATTAGCGAGTAGATATTCATATTTCTTTTTTTCTCTTAATTTTTTATTAAATCATAACAGTGTACATTAATTCATTTGTGTGGTACAATGCGCTGATTTTATATACAACTTGGAATGCTTACATCAAACTGGTTAACATAGCCTTTACCTCACTTAATTATTGTGTTAAGACATCTATACTCAATAATTACGTATGTGAGGTGAAGGCTGTGATATTCACATTTCACACAGTCTAAGGGAGGACGCTGGAATTCAAGAGAGAAGCAACCGGAATCAGGAAGGCAGGGGAGGAGAAAGCCAGACCCCCTGCTGGTGAGAGTGGTGGGGAGAAGGAGGAACTCCCCAGGAGGGGGAATGAGAGAAAGATTGCCGGACTGTAAAATCCCTCTTAGAAAAGAGCCCCTTGACCCACCAGACTAACATAAGGAGCCGCCTAGAGACTGCACAGAAGCTTTGCTGGAGCTCACATGAAGGCCACTGGGCTTTTGAGGTCTGAGCGAATGCAGAGAGTCCCACAGTCTTTTGATGACACTGAGATGTTCAGAGAAGCCATCCTCCAGAGGGCTGTGTCCCATTCAGCGGCTCAGGGCCACCACCATCACCGTCACCACCACAGCATCAGGGCCACCGAGGGAGCAGGGAGGCTGTTGCCACTGCTGAGGACAGGCAGTACAAAAGCTGCCTGCCCATCCTGAGAGGAGACTGCAGAACCCTTGCTCTCTGCCCACCTGAGCCCTCTAGCTGGAGCTCAGAGCTTTTCAGGGCCACTCAGCTCCAAGAGCTTGAAGCCACCTCAGGACCAGGGGGGCGGAGGGAAATTGGGGCATTTTCACATTCCTCTGTGTTGTTGCTACTTAGGGAGGCGGGTGTGAAAAAGGAGCCATTACAACTGAAAACTTGGAGGAAATAGGTAAATTCCTGGACGCATATGTTCTCCCAAGTTTGAATCTGGAAACTATAGATATTCTGGACAGATCAATAATAATTAGTGACACTGAGTCAGCAAGGAAAAACTCCCAACAAAACGAAATCCCGGGAACAAATGTATTTACAGCCAAATTCTATCAGATGTGCAAAGAAGAAAAGTATCGACCCTACTGAAACAGTCCTAAAGATGAAGAAGGGACTCCTCTTTAATTCATTCTATGAATTCAGTGTCACCCTGATGCCAAAGCCAGGAAAGGAAACAACAATAACAGCGGCACGCAGAAAGGGAACTGAAGAGAAAAATTGTCCTAGATTATGAAAGAAATGACTTTCATTTTAGACCTTTTAATATAAATTGTGCTATTGACATATTTACGGCATACAACACATCTTTAGCATTTTTATTCCCTTTCTCCCACTCTCCCTCTCCCCTCCACTTCTTGTGGCTCACTCTGGGGGTGAAGCTGAAGCTTTCATGGCTGAGAACTAAAACCCCTGTGAGCAACTGAGGTGAATGACAAATGGAAGCCTGCCGAAAACCACGTGAGAAAGCTTGCCAACTCCCGTTGAGCCTAGCTGTACATGGCCGTCGTCTCTGCAACCTTCTGAGACCCTGAGTCAAAACACCCCGCAATCATGCACCCCAAACCATGGGAAATGGGAATTATCACTCTTTGTTACACACCAACAGGTAACTACACAGACTCCATAGATACGTAGAAACTTTGCCATTAAACATATTTATAAATTAGTAACATGCATCTTAAAAAGAACTTTATTAACTACAATTTTTATTCACTACATTAACAAATATAATATTTTCAAACTAAACATTTATGCTAGAAAAAAATCCAGTTATATTTGATAAAAGTGATGGCAACCTTTTATCTCTAAAAATTTGATTTCTCTTTGGGTCTTATAAGAGTATAACATCTGAGAGTTATCATTCTTTTTCTTTAAAACAAAATATTTAAAAAATTCGGTTCTGTTACTCTAGCGTTTCTCAAAATATAGATTCCAGGTATGTTTTAATGTTTAGGGGGAGATCAGAAATATGAACATTTCAATAGCTGTTTGGGCATAGCAGGGGAGAACTACAGGTCATACAAAAAAGATTAAATAAAAATTTTTCTTCCTCTATCCCTTTCTTGTGTTTACTTGAACCTTGTCTTCAGATTTGCTACAGGCCACAGACAGACAAAGATTTTCTTCTCTATGATTTTGTGAATTTTGTTTTTCCTCTCCACTACAGGTTATAGGAATCTTCTGAGTGAGTCAGATCATAGAATGAAAAAAATATCATTCGTGAATATTTATATATTAATTAACATACTGACATATCCACCATTATGTCGAAGCTTATTCTTTAAAAAAACATAGTTAGGAAAGTTCAAAGTACATTTAATTTAATTTTAATAATGACTTTTTAAAATATCTTAAAAATTTTATATTCTTCCTACTAAAACACTAATGAAAAAAGGACAAATGCATAATACATACTGAATAAATAAATCCCAGTACATTTTTGTCCTGTAGCAATGGAGATAATTGGCTCCATCAATCTAAATGATACCAGGATACTGGGATTTTATTAATAAGGTCAATGTCAGATGATTTATACTTTGTATCATATAGAAATAAATTCTAACTGAATTCATTACATATAATATTGTTATCTTTTTACAAATAAGAATTATTTTATTATAGGAAAGATGGGATTTTATATGCTTGAGGTACTTTATGTAATTCAGAAATGGATAAATGGTTGTATATTGCTTATGACTGAAAATAAAATGAATTATTTAAATGTTGTCCAATGTTTCACGTTATTTCCTAATTTAAATAATTAAACATGAATCTCTCGTGTGTTGTAAATAAAAAATGTAACGATACACATATGCTTCAATGGCATGTATACTGCCTTATATTGTCAGAAAACGAAAGATGAAAGAGTCTGAAAAATTTGGAACAATTGATGATGATACAGTAAACATTTCAGAAATAAATGTTAGGCCATATTGGAGACGCAGCATTTTCACAACTCTTAAAGTGCCAGGGAAAGAAAAAAAAAAAAAAAAAGCCTTTCGCAAAATGTTGAACACAGTCTGAGCAACCTGGAAAAGCTTTCAAGTTTTCTACCAGACGTATTTCATTAATGCTGGCAGAGCCAATGTTCCCATCAACCACTCATGTTTAAAAGTCCAGGAGCAGCACAGCCTCCAGGTAGTCCTGCTTTGCATCCCAATTGCCTATAAGTAAGTCAGGAAAGAGAAATAATTTTTACATTTCTTCCTTTCAAATATCAAGATAAACATCCTCTGTGCCATTATACCTCAATTGCTAACTCTTCTGCTTAGTTGAGTTTAAATCCAGTTGAATCTCTGGTTTAATCTTTTTGAGCTGAATATATTTTACATATAAGCAGTTCCACCCAAAATAACAAACACGTGTCAGGCTTCCACACATTTAAAATTCTCTGCAGTTCTTCTGATAGTCAGAAGATTGCTAAATTCTACTGACTCTTTGGAAAATAAACATAATGTTTATTCTTTGTTTTCTGCATATTTTACCTCAAATATGAATTACTAAATTATACAGACGACATGGAATCAATGTGCTCTTTATTTTTGTAAAAGTGTAGAATTATTTCTGTGTTGCTATATGTGATTTCACATTAAAGAAGCATAATCATTTTCCAGAACTAATTCTGATGTTTGTACAGGAAAAATGACCTATCAAAAGCTGCCTACAAGAACCTCATTACTGGATGCTACACTTAACTAAATATAAACATATTGTTTGACTAAAACACCGTCCTAAGGAATGCAAGAACTAAAGAGATTGGTAGTAACATAAATCTTACAGATCATAAGGATTGATAAGTAGAAACTATACTGGAGATGAAACTAAGGGTCCCAAAAAAAGAGATAGATGGTGTTAGGAAAATTTTTTAAAAGTTTCATGAAGATTACAAGAAAATCCTCAAATAATTTTCATAATGACAAGTACACTATTAACTAGCTAGTACATCTAGGGAGAAAAAAAGTATCATATATTTATGACACATATGTCAGTCTTTAAATATTTGTCATAGGAAGGAAGAAACAAGGCCAAAGTTTAATAAAGCCTAGGAAATAAATTGTTTAAAGTGTAATAAGGGGGTGTTTCATTAATCATAAAGGCAAACTTAACACCAGGTTTGGTAGAATTCTAAGTGCTCAGAATCAAGAGTTACGAGGTTCTTTTATCTCAACTGCCTTGTCAGGAACAGAGATGTGTGAAGTAGGAGTACTCTCAGCTCTTCTGTTCTTTTCACAGGGCTAGGATCCGTGTCCAGTGAAATCTCATCTTTGGTGTTCCTGACTGTACCTTCTATAACAATTACTGTATGAAACATCCTCTTGGGCTTCAATTTTCTTGCTATCTTGCTAAGTTGGTTTAATAGTTTTTCTGATCTCGTCATATTGTTTGTAATTTATGTTATTTTTGTGGGGATGCTGAGCGCACTGAAATTCCGACACAGTAATACATTAAGATGGTAAGCTGTTTTCGTAAAACTTCTACTTGTTATTCAACTTTCCAAAATGCTTAACAATGTTTATAGACGTTTGTATTTTTAAAATGCTTTCAATTATTTTCTTCAAAAGCCCTGTTAGGATACTCTTTCTTCACTAATATAGTTAGGGACTCTTGCAAAAAGAAAGAAATGTAACTCCGAGTTAGTTTTCTTTTGTCAATGGTGAAGAGCTCACACGATGATATTAAATTATAATGAATATAATATCCTTTTATGTTCTTTACCTGATAATGAATATTTTTAAAAGAAAATTAGATATTACCAAGGCTCAAGAAGTGGTATTTATGTGAAAATATGAAGAAAGGTGATTGGAAGCAATGTCATTTTACATAGGAAGATCAGAGAAGGTAAATGAATTTATCCCAAGCTACACGTTGACATAGCCACAATTCTGAGAAGTTACGTGAATTATCCAAAACGACACATAGAGATAGTTATAATTCTGAAATAAGAAACTCAACTTCTAGGGCAGAGCCTGTGGCTCAGTGAGTAGGGCGCCGGCCCCAAATGCTGCAGGTGACAGTTTCGAGCCCAGCCCCGGCCAAAAACTGCAAAAAAAAAAAAAAAAAGAAAACTCGACTTCTGACTCCTTTTTTTTTTTTTTTTTTAATTTTGCATTTATGGGTTACAATGCCCTGATTTCATACACAATTTGGAATGCTTTGAGCTGCAACTTAAGCAGATCCCCTAAACCGATCCCTAAACAATGGGTTTCAATTTCTATCTTCCACTCCTGAATTATCACTCATAGATAATTCCTATACATTATTCTCTTATTAATCGTTGAATTTAGTTCTATCTTTATTTCTCTGAGTGTGCAGGGAGGGATTAAAAATACCAGAGAAGAGAAGTAGTGTTCAGGGCCCCTCATTCTTAGTCTCTTCCATTGGTCCTCAAGCTAAAAATAAGCTCTGTCCTGAGACATTGCTGACGTCCTGCTGCAGACAGATGTCTCGCTACGGAGACAGTAGGAACATGGACACAGTCAAGGTAAACCAGAACTATGGGCATCCAAACAACTATATCCACTATCTTTACACTTTCCCCTAATCCCTGCTATACTATGATATTTGTTCTGTCTGTTGCTACCCTTTCTCCAAGATGAAGACCAAAGATTTCATTTGTTATCTGTCATTTATACTTGTCTCCCTTCCACAAGGACAGACATGGAAAACATGAGCCACAGGCCTACTTTTCTTAGTACTTTTGAAAAAAGATAACAAAATGGCATGCAAGCAAAGCCAAAGGAATGAATATATAAATTACTGATTTTTTTTTTTTTGTAGTTTTTGACAGGGGCCGGCACCCTACTCCTTTGAGCCACAGATGCCACCCCCTATTACTGATTCTTTAATCTTCTTTATTCCTTCTTCTTTTTTTCTTTTTAATGCCTAAAGTCAATTAATTATTCTCTCTTTTTTTGTGTGTATGTTCTCTTTTCTTTTTACTTTTGATTTCTACTTTTGTCTCTTTTCTGCTCTTACTTCTCCTAATGAAAAGTGGACCCTCAAGACTCCCAATGAAGTTGAGTACTTTGTGAGGCAACAAGAGCCAAGAATAAGTAACCCCTGTTTGAAAGTGAGTAAGAAGCAGCTTGACGATTAGCACCAAGTCATGGAAAGTTGGATGTAAAATGTAAGGTAATGCAACATCTAACTGAAAATTGAATGGGGTATATCACTATCAAATGATACCACATGTGACTGGAAATAGTGTGGATATGTTCTTCTCTTACACTTAACATTTTCAAAATAAAATTTTTAAAAATGCACCTTTATATGATATATACAAGAAGTCATAGAAAAAAACACAAGGTAGGTAGTTAGGAATTATTTAAGGGATCTTCTACTTCTTTCCATCATTTGAAAACTAAGAAGTAAATTCTAGAGTTGGTGCATTTGCAAACATAATTTGCCTGTACCAGTGGCAATGATTTAAGTAGCAGAACCAGCTGATCTCAGAGACATTGACTTTTGTCAGACTCAGTCCTTCCCAACAGGTATACATGAATATATAGAAATATGTATATGCATCCATTATGAAATCTCTTAGAATTCGTACCTACTCTAAAATTCCTAGAAATTTAGTATTTATATGAACTCTTCTGACTAAGCCAGCTAGCAAGATTGGCTCCAGTAACTTCCTATCCCAATTCTTACCAAAAGGGTTTTCCTATCAAGGAATTGTTACCTGATTCCCTAATGACTATTTCATAGGTACCAAATTCATTAAGGATCTCTATGAGGCACCAACAATGTCACCAGCCTTATCCACAGGAACACACTATGATCTAGTTTCAGATTTAAGAACCATATTAAATACATTATGTCTTCCTTTGTGTTTGTGTTCAGCATTTTTTCATTTGATATTCTCTATTTTCTCTAGCTAGTTATAATAATTACTATACATTATTTTTAGATCCATTTAAAATGGCAACTTTAATATGAAGCTCTCCCTCAAACTTAAAACTCCACATCCTTTAGACATCTCTACATTATTACTATCACATTTATAATAAAATATTTCTTTATATGTCTCTAGTATCTGCTAGACTAAGGGCTGACAGAGAAACATTGGACTTTGGGCCATGTATGGTTCTCTGTCTTTATAAAAAAAGTTTTATTGGAACACAGACACACCCATTTATTTACATATTGTCTTTTATGCACGACGAGTGGTTGCCAAGAGGACTATGTGATTCACAACCCTGAAATACTCCCTGTTTGTCATCTGTAGAGAAAAAGTTTCTTGACCTCACACTAGACTGTGGAATTTGTAAATAAGATAGTCGATGTCATATCCATCTTTTGTTTACATATGCTTCCTTGTACCTGAGTTGGGGATAACAGATGTTTCTAAATGAATGTATATTTTTGACATGTTTCCATTTTTTGTATATTGTTTATAAAATAAATGAGGGAATTGATTATTTTCAATAACTCTAACATATAAGTTGTACCCATTATGTGTCCAATAAGTAAGAATGGATTTGGTGAAGCTTTCATAGCTAAGCAACACCTTATAAGACACTAGTTGACTGACAGAAATTCCTTAAGGTATAGTCAATACAGAAATGTTCAACGGTCAAGATAAAGTGAAGAAATTGGTTTGCCAATTTCAGAAACACTAGAGGACATACAAATATAAACAAAATAGATGAATTAAAACATCGGCGTGGGTGATTTCTTTTATATATTTCATCTTTTACATGTGATATTATTAAAAGAGGCATTTTAAAAGTATTAATGATTCACCAATACTGAATTTCAAATGTAGTGGTAAAAATGAGATTATATGCTCCAATATGTATATATTTGCTGGCATTCAGTAAATATATTATTGCCTTATATGAATTTTAATTAAGTAGAGGATAATCAAGCCAGCCATGGTTTTCTATTTTTGACCATATTCTTGGCATTTATTCTGAAGATAGCACCAGATGCCTAAGTATAGGAATTGCATTTCAGAAAATTACATTTCTAGTATTTTAATCCTTATCCAAAATAGAACAAGTCATATTTTTAACTGTAAGTCAAAGAAGAGCATTTCCAACCTTTTATGTGTTTCTTTTATTATTTTTTTCACATACCACTAGGAGAAAAAGAACTATTTTGATGTTTTCCTCCAGATTTGCAGACAATCTCTCTGACAGGGAATGTGATCTAAGGTTCTGTGGTTCAAACATTCAATGTAGTTTCCAAAGCATTTTCCCCACTGGGTACACACAAAATATGCCCTTTGATTATAATCTTCAGCTTCCTTCTCTACAGCCTGTCCCTGTTCATAACTCTTGTAAGCTCAGAGTCAGCTCCAAGTTTGTTTTTAAGCAGAGAGTGTCCCTGAAAGCTGCATGCAATGTTGATCTGCTGCCTGCTTCGATTTCACAGCTCTCCAGCTATGCCACATTGTTTGTGTCTGTGTTTTGGTCAAGTCTTAAAAGCATTTCTTTCCCTGTGACTGTTCGCAATTATTTCTTTCGGGGCCATACATCTATACATACTAGTAGGAAAGCATTCTCTTCCTTATTTATTAATAGAGCTGCAATTAGAATTAATATTAGACTCCCACTCAGTTAAAATCCCCTAAGAAAAGACTTTTAATGGTGAAATCATAATTGAATTCCTTTTTAAGTTGAGAAATTAAAAATTTATTGCTAAACCACTCAGAGTTGGTAATTGAAAAATAAAGCATACAATTCCATTAAGAAAGACTGAAAAATAATAAGAGCACCCACATCCAAGGCCAAACCAAACCAGGTCATTGAAAATCAGACATGGAAAAAGAAAAACCTGATTATTTGTATTAGATCCTAAGACCCATCTGATCTGCCTCTTGGTAAAACATTATTTTTATTCTATCTCTGGACTTCATGTTCACAGTGATGCTGGTGTATCATCATGAACACACAAAATACTGTGATTTTAATTGTCTGGTGTGTTTGTCTTTATCTATTTTCCCTGGAATCTGGTCTTCTGTCTGTGACCCACAATGTAAAGTCAAATAACATAACAAAGAGAACCGGGGGAAACTTGTTTTTTCACAGTCAATATATGATGAAGGCAAAGGTCCACTCTGTTTACTGAAGGTAGTCAAGCTATAATATCATTTTTCTTTTTTAATTATTTTTATTACAAAACAGTAAGGGGTTACAAATGTTAACACAATTGAATTGTGTAACACCAAAGTCAGAACTTTTAGTGTAGTCACCAGAATAACACACATAACAACTACTAGGTAAGTTTTTATTCCTCACCACCCCACCTTCCCACCTCTTGATTCCAATGTCCTTTGTACAATTTTATGAACACACGTGTCCATCCTTTAGCTTCTGTTTATTTGTGAGAACATGTGGGGTTTGTTTTTTCATTCCTGTGGGCTAATGTCCTCTAGTTCTTTCCAAGTTGCAAATGACATTATTTCATTCCTTTTTATGGTTGAGTAGTACTTTGGAATGTGCCATGTTTTAATTCCATTAGCCATGCTCCATGAGGCAAACTACAGCCAGAGGACCAGCTGTCTCTTTTTGTAAATAAAGTTTTATCGGAACCCAGCTATACCCATCATTTTACTATTCCCCGTGAGGTGGTGTGCGGGTGTGGGGGATGGCTAATTTCCTGTGAAAATAGCAGTGCTGAGTAGTTACAACAAAGACTATAAGGCCAGGAAGCCTAAAACATTTCTAAGTGCCTTTTTAGAAAAACTTCTACAATTGCTGCTACAAATTAGACATTCTGTCTGATTACTAAACACACTAGAAATATAAGCATTCTGGATGCTTCATCTAGGACCTATACTTTTATCATTGTCATGGATTTTTGTTTCCCATGATATAAGACCGACAGAATATTGAGCTTTATACCAGAGTATTCAAGTACCCATTAGTAATGGTAACTTCGATGTAGCAAATCATCAGATCTCTACTTCACCCTATAGTCAATCCACATTGCTGCCAGAGAAATCTTTTGAAAAGACATAATTTTTCATGGATGTCTTAGAACTACTTAAAATCTATGAATATCATCCTATAACAGTTAAGGCAAAATCAAACTACTTAACATGGCTTAAAATAATCTTCATTAAATGTATCAAATCTAGAATTCCCCTAGCTACCTGGAATTGCTCTGCCTAGACTTCTAGTAGGTTGCCCATTTTCTCAACTGAAGAGCACGCATTCAAAGAGCCAGCTCCAATATTGATGTACCAGGAAAATGCCCTTCTCTTCTCCAGTCCCCTAATCTAGGTGAAGTATCCCAAATATCTGCCTCAGAGGCACCCCAAGTTTATCTCCACCATGGCAATATGACTTTGCATTATAATTCCTTATTTACTTTTCTAAATTATGTTCTTAAAGGTAAGCTTCTTAAGAGCGGGTGCTGTATTTTAGTTTGCATTACCAGTTTCTAAGTGCTTGAAATAAACAAAAAGTACTCCTTCATTATTGAATGGACAAAGAAAGCTGAGTTCACTTTGGAGAAAACACAAAATACTAGTAGAAAAATAACACGTGGGTCATTACGAAAGTTTTGCAATACTCAAAAATCAAAAAACATAAAATCTGCTCAGGCGGTAACAAATTAAACTCTCCCAGCAATTCCAAAAAAAACCGGCAAGTTGAAATTTGCAGGGGTGAATCTGGAAGAGCACTGTTGCCTGTATTTCTTGGAAGGGAAATAGGCCACAGCACAGCCTGTCCACAGCACAGCCTGTCTCAGAACCTTTATAGTGACCACTAATGAAAGATGTGTGAAATGAGAAAAAGTTAGTTTTGTTTTATGTGTGGTAACTAAAAAAAAGTCTCTTTGCCCTCCTTCTTCTATAACCAGAATTCTATAATTAGTTTAGGCGAATTTTAAGGGAATTTAAAAAAATAATAGCTAGTTGAAAAAAAATTCTAACTTTTTCATATTTATTAGCAATCGATAATTCAATGACATAAGATAATGTGTTATGACAGCAAAACTTTGTGGGAGAAAATAAACTGGCAACTCAAATTTTTTACCTATCTACAAATATTATAAGTATTTTTACTAGAGACCTCTATTTTTCTGATTTTGAAGCTATAATTACAGTTTACACTTCCAAATTAACTTTACATTTCAGAGATGAGAAAAGTTATATACATAGGAAAATTAAAGCCTCTATTCCAAGGCCATAAGGTAAGTAATAACATTATAAATACATAAAATCCCATTTCCTTTCCAAGTTAATGCTTAAAAACAGAATTTTAGTTATTATTTTGTTTACAAAGTTTTCAACTGTAAGGTAATAATTGTTTATGTAATATATCAAAGAGTTGAGTGATACTATGTAATAAATGTTTATGTCATAGCCAAAAATTCACAAAAAAAAAACCTCTTTTTTTTTTTTTAAGTAATCACATTTGTGACAGATTGGTAATAATGAAATGAGCTAACTCTGTCTGCCTAACAGATTGCAACAAAAGACTGCTTCCAAAACTGATTCCATTTTTACTATCTGATCCTTATCTTTTACCAAATATGGTAAATTTTCTATCTCAGCCATCTAATATTTTCAATGCCTTAAGTACTTTTCTAGTTTTTTCATGGAATTTATAGCCTCAAAAGATGTAATATCTTTGAAAAAAGCATCTCATCTTTGAAAACTCCAAGTAATTTAGATCACTGTGGCAAAGCACATTATTTATCTCTTAACAAGTAACAATCTGAAGTTTTCATTAACTCTTAGATATCACGTAACTCCATATTTAATAATCAGAGAATGACAGAAAATTGAAACTGCAAAGAAATGATTTTAATGAATAATTAAAGCGATTTTTTTTTTAGTACTTGGCCCTGTTCTTCCAGCTACTGAGAAATGTGGGTAACTGGTGTATCCTTGTCACGATAAAATCCTTAAAGAAAAACCAAGTAAAACCAATCCTTACAAATTTCCCAGTGACTATGTACATGGACTCTTTCATCTGTTCACTGGCTAGTTGTTAGAAAGTCTACCTTGAAAAGAAATGCAAAGTAAAGACAAAAACATAAGTACATACTCTAAAAAGTTGTTCTGTAAATAACCTGTTGTTCTGTAAATAACCAGGAGTAAAAAAACACAGGATTTTTTTTTTTTTTTAATTTTTGAAATACAATATCACTATCTTGTCCTGGATACAGAGCCATGGCAACATCACAGCTCACAAAAACCTCAAATTCTAATGCTCAAGTGACCCTCTGGCCTCAGCTTCCCCAGTAGCTAGGACTACAGGTACCCCTCACAATGCCTGGTTAGTTTTTCTTTTTTCAGTGGAGATGGTGTCCCGCTCATGCTCAGTCTGGTCTTGAACACCTGAGATTAAGCAATCTGGCCCTCTTGGCTTCCCAGAGTGCTAGGATTACAGAAAGATGCCTGATAATTGGTCAGTCAATTCTTTTGATTGAATCTGCATGCTTTTATAATATATTTGCTTATGATTATAATGGGTAGTAAAGTAAAACTGACTCTAATTCTAATCTGTGTAATACTAACTTGACAAGTTTAAGGGTGTAGAAAATTCCTCTGTACTGTCACTCACCGAAATGCACCCATAGTGCATAGCAAGAGATGGCAACCTCGAAGAACACCGAGAGGTATAACAGTAAGACACTTTCAGGAAAGAAACAATTCTAGGGGGAAGAATGGCATACCCAGAGAGCAGAAATATACAAAAAGGGGGCAAAGAACATGGCCAGAAAAGATATTTTTGATACACACAGTAATGAGCACAAAAGTACAACAAAAATAATTTGAAATGAAGTTGCTGTTAATAAAAATATCAGATCAAGCACGTCATATTAAGAAAAAAGAATCTAAGCCCCCAACAACACAATATTCTGTCAGAATGCAAAACAATTTTTAAAAGTATTAGTTCACCTGACAAATAACTATTAATCACCAAAAGGCACCCCGAATTTTCCTTGAAGAGATTAAAATACCAGCTAAATATTTAGCAGTTTTGATCCTATTGAGTTTTCCTGTATCTATTAAACAAATATTTGAAGGCACTTGACTGTTTCAAATCTATGTACAGGCCCATGTATGCATGAGTGTATCATGGAGGGACTGAAAAATAAATAATTTATTGAATTTCATATTAAATAATTTGTGTCTAAAGAGAAAACTTGTTCAAATGTCTCAGGAATATTGATGTCTCAGTTATTTAATATTAATTTCCTTCACAAAGGAAATATCAACAGCATTTTCACTTAGAAGGATTTCATGTCTTGGGTCTTATGGTATAACAAACTTTACCTTTTATTTTTAAACACTTCTACGAGAGAAACACTTGTTATTGTCTGTAGAGATAGGAAAAGAGACATTCAGATTAACAAATGGCCATCTTTAGATGAGCAAGAAAAATAACTTGCCTCCATCTTTGAATCTAATTTTATTATTGTAAGAAATAAAATTAATTTGTTAAAAAATAAGGTCATGCCTTTAGGATGTTGTAAGCTGTTACAGTTAAGGAGAGAGAGAGAATAGATAAAATAAGACAGGTAAAATAGAAAACAATTAGGTTAAATAAAATATTAAAATTGAATATTTCTGTCACAGAAAACACGTAAGTTTTGATATGAATTAAAGAATTCCAAAAACCCCTTTTTGATTCTAAGTAAACAGAGAGAGAGAAAGAAAATGAGACAGGGATGCTACATGTCAATTATAAGTAGAAATACAGACAGATCATCCTAAAGGGGTATTTCTTGATTCAACTTAATTTGTTACTTAAGTGTTAAAACTTCAAAGACAGAGTAAAGTGCTCTCGCTTGATCTAATTGTGACAATAAGCATATCCACAATGTCTCCTATTTTGTGGGTAGAAAATAAAAAAAAATGCATTGTCTTGAATTATGAACCAAACCATTATGAAATTAATCTTTTGTAAAACCAAATTTCACCAGTGACGCCATTGTTTGGTTTTCCACTGACATTATCACCAGAGTGACTAACCATGAATACAAAGTTTATATATAGACACACAGACACAGACACACACAGACACACATGCGTATATATGCATATGTGTGTAGACCCCCCCCCACACATACACACAGGTATAATAGAAAGTAGTTGGAGAAAGCAACCAAAGATTCAAAAAAAGTGAATTTGTCTCAGAAAACTGATACACAGAATGTTGAACAAAAAATTTTATTCAATTAAGGCACAAAGTTTTAAAACTTTTATACTTCGACATTTTTCTAATCAACTTTTATTTTTTATTTAACATTTTATATGAAAATATACAAAACAAGTATTAAAAGTCATCCTGATAAGATATTTCATGTAGAAAAGTATTAGCCTATGGCAAGGCACAGTGGATCACACTTAAAATCCTAGTACTCTGGAAGGCCAAGGTGTAAAGATCCTTTGAGTTTGGAGTTCAAGACCAGTCTCAGGAAGATCCAGACCCTGTCTCTACTAAAAATAGAAAAACATTAGCCAGGCATTGTGGTGGACACCTATAGTTCCAGCTAATTGGGAGGCTGAAGCAGGAGGGTCTCTTGAGCCCAGAAATTTGAGGTTGCTCTGACTTAGGCTGATGCTATAGCCCTTTAGCCTAAGCAACAGAGTGAGACTCTGTCTCATGAAAAAAAAAAAAAAATGTATCAGCATATAGGTGACCTTAGAATATGTGAATTAGTTTGCATGTGAACAAAGGAAAGGACTTTTGCTCTGTAGCTTTAAAAGATGAAAAACAGGGGAGTGGCGTCTATGGCTCAGTGAGTAGGGTGCCAGCCCCATATACCGAGGGTGGCAGGTTCAAACCTGGCCACGGCCAAATTGCAATAAAAAAAAAAATAGCTGGGCATTGTGGCAGGTGCCTGTTGTCCTAGCTACTTGGGAGGCTGTGGCAAGAGAAGCACCTAAGCCCAAGAGCTGGAGGTTGCTGTGAGCTATATGACGCCACAGCACTCTACCGCGGGCGACAAAGCGAGACTTTGTCTCTAAAAAAAAAGTAAAAAAGATGAGAAACAGAAATAACTGTTAGAATTATTTTAAAACAGCTAAAGTACTCATCAGTCTCTGTAAAATGTGTAAGATCCCAATCATGATAAATGTCAGTGCTTAAGTCTGATATCATTATTTCAGTAACATTTTATAAGAGATTTGTACATGCTACAGAAGTTGGGACTCTTTGGTTCTCAAGATCTCTGCCAATTTTAAAATGTCTGAATTACATTCCAGATTAAAAGGAAGTTCCACACAATCATCACTATACAAACATATTTCCGAATCACCCTCGTTCAAATACATGATTGAGTCATTCTTTATTCTTCACAGATTCCATATATGCAAATTTGCCTAAATTTAATTTGGCTAAAATTTATTTCTAACCCTAAAATCTCTACACTCATGCTTTCATGGTCATTTGCAAACATGTTCAGAGGACTAAAAATTTGAGTTGCCCTGACAAGCTCATTCCCAGCTGCAGTCCAACAAGGCAATGCTCTTCTTATTCTAGTTTTCATCCTTTTATAAGTGTTCTTTTCAAGGTCTATTGAGAGTCACATTTTTTTCATTTTGGTGTCTTATGGAGATGATTTCAAAGCCTCCAAGCATAGTCCATAAGTACTTTCTAGTGTTCCTAACATCTAAATCACATAAATAAATAACAGAAACACTTGTGTTAGGTAAGCTCTGTTCAGGTGAGAGTTCTGCTGGTTTTGGCATGAGCTCTAAGTTTGAATCGACAATATATATTAAATACAGTGTCTTCAAAGACATGTAAAACTAATATATTGATTGGTTGACAATAATGTTGTGATCAAAATGGTTCACAGGATTTTAATCCTGTATTTTCCCAAGGAGAAAAGGCGCAGGTCAGCATTCCTGAGACTTCATAGAGCTGTATAAGAATTGACTGAATTTCCCATTAAAGTAATATTACATCCATAAGTCTCTCCAAAGATGCCCGCAGTTATGAAGAGGAAAGGCTCCAGTTTAAAATTAGCTTCACAAATGAAAACTTTATGGCTTGGTCTTCTTCCTGCTTTCTTTGTGAATCTGTGATAATGTGATCGTGTTTACAGAAGGTTTTTGACCTATGTGATGGAAAAATCTTGCCCTTCTCCAGATACATGTGTAACTTTCTATATCTCTTCCCACAAATAGCTGGGAGACTAGGAAAAAAAGATACTGTAACCAATGAAGTATTTTATTTTTGCATTCACTTCCCTTTAATGAAAGCTGTAACTATTAGTCAACCAGGTGGCTCTTTATGAATGCCAAATTGAGATCGGCAAATCGGAGCCTCTGGCCGCCTGCCTCTGATCACAGAGGAAAACACGCCCTGCTCTATGTGTATTCCTGTAAACCTCCAAGCCAGACTTTTTATAAGGCTGTTACCAAGCTTGAGAAATCCAGAGTTGCTGAACAATTGTTATCACAAGTTGTAATACTCAAAATTTAATGTCAATGTTTATAGAGCCACATGATAGTCAAATCCTTACTCTTGCTGCGTTATGAACATTAAAAAAATAAAATTTCACTCTTTGTATTAGGATCAATAGTTCTGTCGCTTCCAAGGTTTGTTCCTCAGTATCTACCCCTTCTGGACTTCAGGCATTAAAACGAGAACATCAGGACCTTAAAGTTGGATAGGAAATTTTTTGCTCCACATAAAATATTTGCTATATTAAACTGGCAGCAAAACCTTTTGTGAAATTAAACATAGGGGGTTAAAGTATGAATGCAAACTTATCTCTAAGTTTATAAAGCCATTCTAATCAAAAGACAACTTTCAGAAGATCACTCTCTGAGATCAGATATCACAAATAATTTTTATAAGATTATCAGAAAAAATAGCTTACTATACTTCAAGTAGATTCAAAATCAACTTTCCTGAGAAAAAGCAGATAAAGAAGGATTGGTTAGATTTTATTTTTATTGTAAAACCTATATGTTGTCTTTTTATATAAGGAACAAATTAAGAAGATATAATATGCTTGCAAAAACATAGAAATCAACAAAATCAAATAAAGTGATTGCTTGTGGTTTTACTTGAGAAAAAATTAACTTCACAAATAACATAAACTAATCAGGATGACAATCAAGGAAATAATTTTCAGAATAGTCTTTCCTCAGCAACGGCTTGCTCAGATTGATAGTAGTTCTGTCTTTAGCCATACCTTAGATACTTGGATTATTACCAAAGAAACCAAAGAACCAAAATCACCCATATCATTATTACCAAGGAGAACCACATTTTTATTCTAAATTTCAGTATATCCACTTGGAAAACTTGCAGGGTTGTTTCAAAACATTCTTATATAACAATATATTTGATAGCATTTAAAACCGGGACAAAATAACTACAGGCATATTAACCAGCTCCACACATTTTCAAATAATGAAACATAACATACCTATAAAATCACACCAATGTATAGAAGAGAAAAATTCATTTATTTAAAATCATTTTATGTATTTTTTCTTTTCATAAGAAATAGCCAACATGTTCACAAAAGTCACAGAACATGAGAAAGATAAGTTTGTCTTTTCCATGTTGTAAAATACTCATACGGCTTTTAACTAAATTCCAAAGGAAATACAATTTTTTAGTAACTCATGTTAATTGATCAACTAGAGGAAAAATTATTTCAAAAGTGAAGATACTTGTAAACTCACATCATTGGAGAGATTTAGAGTCACTGACATCTAAAAACACATGACAGGAGTCTCGGAATTACAAAGAGAGTGACACTCTTTAACAAAGCACAGGATGTCAAACATGAGCACATGGGTCTCAATTCAATACAAGATTTGGAAATCCGACCCAGGGGACAGTAAAATAATTTCAAGTTTTATTGAACAGATTAGAGAAAATAAGTGCATAAAGCACCTTCTAAATACTATTGAGATAGGATTTTAAATGCTATTTCTTTTTTTTTTTTTTTGGAGGGGAGGGGTGGGGGGAGGATGGGGAGAGGGAGGGCAATTACTGGCGAAACTTATTAAAGGTAGAGTATAGTCTTATATCTTATGAGTAGGTGATGGTACTCCCAGATATATACTCTAGGGAAACATTTGGATGTATAATCCAGGAAGTGAGTACCATAATGTTCATGACAACACACTTCAAATATGAAATAAAAAGGCAAATTGCACATCAATGGGAGAATGTCTAAAGTTTAGAATAATTATACAGTGGAAACCAATAAAATAATTAGAATGAATAAACTTCAGCTCCATCCATCAATATGTATAAGTTTCACAAACATGATATAGATTGGGAAAAGCAAGTTTCAAAACACTGTTTGTCCTTATAAAGGTCAGAAACAAGCAAGACTAATATCCAAAGGATCATGAAAGACTACTGTGAGCAAATATATGCCAGTAAATTGAAAAACTTAGAAGTGAATAAATCTGCAGATACATACAGATTGAAACAAATTCCTAACAAGATTGAACCAGGAAGAAATACAAAGCCAGAACAAACCAATAACAAGTTACAAAATAGAAACAGTAATTAAAAGTATCTCATCAGGGTGGTGCCTGTGGCTCAGTGGGTAGGGCGCCAGCCCCATATACCGAGGGTGGCGGGTTTGAACTGGCCCCCGGCAAACTGCAACAAAAAAATAGCTGGGCATTGTGGCGGGCACCTATTGCCCCAGTTACTTGGGAGGCTGAGGCAAGAGAATCGCCTAAGCCCAGGAGTTGGAGGTTACTGTAAGCTGAGATGCCACAGCAATCCACCGAGGGCAATAAAATGAGACTCTGTCTCTAAAAAAAGAAAAAAAAAAGTATCTCATCAAAGAAAAGCTAAGGACCTTCACTGCTGAATTCTGCCAAGCATTCAATGAACAATTAATACCAATCCTATGGAAACTATTCTTAAAAACTGAGGAGTGGCCCGGCGCCTGTGGCTCAATAGGCTAAGGCACCAGCCACGTACACTTGAGCTGGCGGGTTTGAATCCAGCCCGGGCCCACCAAACAACAATGATGGCTGCAACCAAAAAATAGCCAGGCATTGTGGCAGGCGCCTATAGTCCCAGCTACTTGGGAGGTGGAGGCATGAGCCTCACTTGAGCCCAGGAATTGGAGGTTGCTGTGAGCTGTGATGTCACGGCACTCTATCCAGGGTGACAGCTTGAGGCTCTGTCTCAAAAAAAAAAACAAAAACTGAGGAGAATGGGATACTTCCAAATGCATTCTGAGGCCCGTATCACTCTGATATCAAACCAGACAAAGACACAACAGAAAAGAAAGTTAAATGTTATTATCTCTGATAAACATAGATGAAAAAATCTAGCAACTGAATTCAACAATGCATTCAATGGATTATTCATCATGATCAACTGAGATTCATCCCAGGAATGCAAGGATGGTTCAATATACACAAATCATTCAATGTAAACATCATATCAACAGAATGAAGCACAAAAACCATATGATCATTTCAATTGATATTCAAATGCGTTTAATAAAATTCAACATGCATTAATGCTAAAAACTCTCCAAATATTTGGTATAAAAGGAACTTACCTCAATACAAAAAAAAAGTCATGGCTTGGCACCCGTAGCATGGTGGTTATGGTGCCAGCCACATACACTGAGGGTGATGGGTTCAAACCCAGCCTGGGCCAGCTAGACAACAATAATAGCTACAACAAAAAGTAGCCAGGCATTGTGGTGGGTGCCTGTAGTCCCAGCTACTTGGGAGGCTGAGGCAAGAGAATCACTTATGCTCAAGAGTTTGAGGTTGCTATGAGCTATGATGCCACAGTACTCTACTGAGAGCAACATAGTGAGACTTTGTCTCAAACAAACAAACAAAAAAAGTCACATATGACAGACTCACAGCTAGTATAATGAATGGGGAAAAAAACTAAAAGTATTACTTCTAAGATCTAGAACAAGCCAAAGATGTCCACTGTCACTACTGTCATTCAACATATACTGAAAATTTAAGAGGAAGTCCAGTAAGATTAGTCCACATCACAAAAATCCCAAAACCAAAGATGTTGGCATGGATGTGGAGAAAAGGGAACACTTCTACATTGCTGGTGGGAATGCAATCTAATATTTTCCTTTTGGAAAGATGTTTGGAGAATACTTAGAGATCTAAAAATAGACCTGCCATTCAATCCTTTAATTCCTCTACTAGGTATATATCCAGAAGACCAAAAATCACATTATAATAAAGATATTTGTATCAGATTGTTTATTGCAGCCCAATTCATAATTGCTAAGTCATGGAAGAAGCCCAAGTGCCCATCAACCCATGAATGGATTAATAAATTGTGGTATATGAACATCATGGAATATTATGCAGCCTTAAAGAAAGATGGAGACTTTACCTCTTTCATGTTTACATGGATGGAGCTGGAACATATTCTTCTTAGCAAAGTATCTGAAGAATGGAAGAAAAAGTATCCAATGTA
>CAUYON010211969.1:0-12487 GCA_963573935.1 Arctocebus calabarensis
ACAATGTGATGTTTTCATATACATGTTTTCATCTATATATTATGAAATGACTAAATCAAGCTAATTAATATATCACCACATATACTTTTCATTTTTATGGTAAGTACATTTAAGAGCTACGCTCTTAACAATTTTCAAGTATACAATAAATTATTAACCATAGTCATCATGCTATATAATTGATCCTCCAAATTTATTCATCCTGTCTAAATGAAACCTAATCAGTCTTTCTGTCTGTACAATTTAAAGATCCTTCCCTCCGAGGGAAGGGAAGAGGGGGAGGTATTCTTTTTCCTCTCTGAAGTGTAGCAAAAGGGACTTTTCCAATGTTAATAAGATTAAAGATTTTAAATGGGGAGACTACCCTGGATTATTTGTGTGGAACCAATCTAATCACATGAGCCCCTAAAAGAGAGAACCTTTCCCAGCTGCTTTCTAAGAAGAACAGGATGAATAGGAGTGTGAGAAGGACTCAATCCACCATTGTTGGCTTTCAAGAAGGAGGGAGGAGGCCATGAGTCAAAGAATGTAGCCAACCAGTATTTTTCAACCTTTTTTATCTCACAGCACACTTGAACCCATCGTTAAACTTCTGTGGCACACTTAAACTATGTTGATTTAAAAAAAAAAAAAAAAAGAGTAAAAAAGAATATACCTTTTTTTTTTTTTTTTGTAGAAACAGAGTCTCACTCAGTAGAGTGCTGTGGCATCACACAGCTCACGGCAACCTCCAACTCCTGGGCTTAGGCGATTCTCTTGCCTCAGCCTCCCAAGTAGCTGGGACTACAGGCGCCCGCCACAACGTCCAGCTACTTTTTTTTGCAGTTCAGCCGAGGTTGGGTTTGAAACTGCAACCTTCGGTATATGGGGCTGGCGCCCTACTCACTGAGCCACAGGTGCCACCTGAATATACCTTTTTTGATTTATTAATGCTAACAAAATGCACCATCAAGGTCAAAAAATAAAACAATTTATCATAATTTGTAATAAAAAGATAACAGTTACAATTTTTTTTTTTTTTAAGAGATAGAGTCTCACTTTATTGCCCTTGGTACAGTGCCGTGGCATCACAGCTCAATGCAACCTCCAGCTCTTGGGCTTAGGCAATTCTCTTGCCTCAGCCTCCCAAGTATCTGGGATTACAGGAGCCTGCCACAACACCCACCTATTTTTTATTGCAGTTTGGCCAGGGCCAGGTTCGAATCCACCACCCTCAGTGAGCCACAGGCGCTGCTCCACAATTAAAATTCTTTTAAAAATTATTTATAAATAGTTTTCTCTTTATTGTAACTTAACATTTAATGAGATATCTCAGCTTGACTTTTTATAGAATATCTTCTTTGTAAGGTCGAATTTTGGACAGGCATATCCTTAAATCTTTTTCCAAGGATTGTAGCCATGATTGATTTTTGTTTTCAATATTATTCACTGAATAAAAGCTTGCTTCACACAAACTGACTTTGAGAATGGAAGAAGTATTTCTATTACTTTTTGGGGAATATTTGGAAATTCACTCGTGAGATAACCAAGACATTGTAACATCTATTGCTGAATATTTTAACTGCAATCCTCTGTCATTTCTTATTTCTGTTAATTACTCCTCTTCTATGATATTTAAATTTGCTGATGTACACACATTTGAAACAAAGGGATTTCTCACCCAATCCAGAGATGTTATGTTAAGTGTAGGTATACAAAAGTATTTTTCAAAATTTGTGTAAAATAAATCTGAAGTTTTGTAAAATTTGTTTAATAAGATTTTTATCCAGTTTATACCTTTTTACTAGTTCAAACATTTCTACTGCATTTTCTCTTTTAATCCTTTACTTCCAAAGCAATAATTTTTCTCTGAAAGCATTAAATTTTTCTGTAGATGTGAGAATATTTTCATAATTTCCCTGCATACTCTCATTAATAGTATTCAAACACTGAAATATATCTGCAAGAAATGCAATTTATTACCCCAAACTTCATCACAAAGTAAATCGCTTAATTTAGAATGTTTCATTTTTTTTTTTTTTTTTTTGGTTGCAGCCGTGATTGTTGTTTGGCGGGCCCGGGCTGGATTCGAACCCGCCACCTCAGGTGTACATGGCTGGCGCTGAGACACAGGCGACAAGCCGAATGTTTCATTTTTTAAAAGGTTGGTACTTCTTTTAACTCACAAAATCTTGATAGAACTCTTCCCTTGAAATAACCATCTCACTTCCACATGCAATGAGAGCTGCATGTGAGAAGCATCCATTATGAGGAACATAATCCTCAAATAATTTTGATTGTAATGGCCTGCCTCTTACATAATAATTTAAATAGTGTTATCTAGGATCTTTTGTATTTTAAGTACTAATGATTTTAGCACTAGCTTTCTCTGTGTAGAAAACAGTATATGAAAGTAATTTTTGGATTCTTTTTTTCAGCAAATACAAAAAATCCTTTTACACCCCAGAAAATAGACAGGGATCTATCTATACAAATACTTATGCAAGAATCCGAAGACAAGTTACTAGAATTAAAGGAATTATTGGTCAAATAGAAAATATCTTAGCCCTTTGTCATTCTTTGGAGTGGTTGGCAAATTAAAAACTGTTCTATGATTTCTTCTTTATAGACAATTACACTGAATGCTAAAAGTTGGGGCTTACCACTGATATCAGCAGATTCATTCACATGAACTGCAAACATTTTTACTTCTTTGAGGTGAGATATTACTTGAAAGGCTATATTTTCAGACAAATCCTTAATATGCCAAGAAACTGCATATATCTCAAAGCATAATTTTTAAAGTTTTCTTTTTCATAGTCTTCTCTAAAGATTTTTACAATTGTACAGCAGGCCAGTAAAATAACAGATTCTACAACTGTATGAGCTACAATTTCTGCAACTATGTACCTCATTTCTTATGCTTTATCTGACATCGTTGCATATTTGGTCCATATTTTAGCTTCTTTAGTATTACTGAGTGCAAGTCATTTGAAATATTCTATTACCTTTTCAGACATGTGGGAATGTATGTATTATAAATGTCTCTTTAATTTGCTAGGAACCACAGCTTCATTTAGTGATGTTTCACCACAAATTACACTTGTGGCTAAGTGGTGGATTTCCTTTACTATAATATGAAACCACATGATAAATAATCTTCATTGTATTGATGACTAAATGTTTTTAATTTAGTTGACAATGTACTGGATAAAGCAGTATTTGACACACTAATGTAGTGTGTTTGTTTCTTTAATAAAAACGTATCCATTTTAATGCTTCGTAACAAAAATTAAAAATGTGAAATCGAAATAAAAAGTAAATAAACAACTCATACTTTTTAAAAAGAAATATAGGTATTAATTAAACACACTTTGAAAATTTTCAAAACTAGGATTTGCAAGGTAATTGTGTCCAGCTACTTTCCCATTTCAAATCTAGACAGAACTATACAATACATTCAGTACAAGGTACACACCTCCTTACTACTTCAGGGATAACGAAGGATTGCTGAGACATATGGCTTCGTTCACTTCAGATGAGTTCAACAAGTTATCAGTGTTCAATGGCAAATCCTTTCAATTGCCATCTAGGACATGTCAAAAAACCTTATTTTTTAAAGGCTCCATCCCACCCAGTTTAGAAATAAGCCAGTGTTTATTTATTGTAACATTAAAAAGTCTATTTATTATAACAATGATATACTTGTAAACTCAATCTAAGGAGGTTTTAATTTTGATATGTAGTTACTGTGCTTTGAACTTCTTTTGAAAATAATTTAATTAATGATCCTCAAAAATTTTCAGGGCATACTTAAGATCCTCTTATGGCACACCAGTCTGCCACAGCACACAGAATGAATATCACTGCTCCAGAGGGCAGAAAAGGCAAGGAAATGGATTCTCACCAGAGCCTCCAGAAGGCAATGCAACCCTGCTGACACCCTGATTTTAGCCCACTTACACCTGTGTTGAACTTTTGATCTTCAGAATTATAACTAGTGTGCACCAATTAAGCTACCAATTACTAGTAACTTTGTTACAACAATAAAACACAAGGGTATAGGTTCTAGAAGTAGTTGGTTTCATAAATTTCATAAATTAAGATAAATTAAGAAATTAAGTTTCTAATTTCAAATTATGTGGCCTAATTCTAGATACATAGACAAAACACTAGACTAAGGTAAACTGTATTCCAGTTATAGCCTAACAGCCAAACAGCTGTGTGGCCTTGGATAAACTATTTCTTCACCATTTGGACACTAATTTCCTTATCTGCAAAATTAAATATATAAAGCAATTATTATGAAATAAGATGGCAATACTTAAAACTACCTCAGATTCAAGAAACCTCCAGATTAAACAGAATATAGAAATAGCTATTAATTCAATATTATGTTAATGTTATGGTAATGAGAATAGCTCTGCATAATTCCATTTATAGAATCAATTCTATACTAAATGATACGAGCAATTCTAATTAAAATAAAAATGACTTAAAATACACAACAAAAGATCACATATTAAGGCTATGAGGAAACATTAAAGATTTCTTTTTTCTTTTTTTTTTTTTTTTGAGACAGAGTCTCAATATGCGGTCCCCAGTAGAGTACCATGGTGTCACAGCTCACACCAACTTCAAAATCTTAGGCTTAAGTAAAACAAGTAGCTGGGACCACATGCGCCATCCACAATGCCCAGCTATTTTTTGGTTGTAGTTGTCACTGCTGTTTGGCAGACCCGGGCTGAATTGAACCCACCAGTTCTGGTGTATGTGGCTGGCGCCCTAGCCACTGAACTACAGGCGCCAACACTGAAGATTTCTTGAAAGGAAGCCTATAACATAAAACAATATGGATCTGATGAGTATCGTTATTTAAGTTATAGACAATAAAATCCCATTACTTTTCACATTCTGACTCTTTGTTTCAACATTGTCCAGATTAGAGGGATTTCACAGAAAAATTGTTTTTGATTTTCAGGAATGACTATTGTCTGTGTATTTTCCTCAATATACCTAATTATATTTGTGCAATAGATAATTTATCACAAGGTATTTATGTCATTTCTAAAATAAGTTCCAAGTGGGAATATATACTACCATGATGGTATATTTAGTTCCTCTGGAAGCTAACCATCTGTATCTTATATAGTGACACTCACTAATATGCTGTGGTAAAGACAACCAACTCTTCAACTGAAGACTCAATTCCAGTTTGGCTTTAGAATTTTGATGTATGGGGGAAAAAATCATTTTTCAGGATTTGAAAGAGAAAAATATTTTCATTGTGAAGGTTTTTAGTAATTGTTCACATAAATTACTGAATTATTCCAAAAATAATGATTATCTACTTGAAACTGTTAGATCTTGTCTCAAATGAATAGTAATGAGCACTATATTATAAATTCAAGCTAAGTCAAAGAAACATTCTCAAATAAATATCAGAATCAAGAACAAGAGGGTTCGAATAAAAACCAGAATCAAGGACAAGAAGGTTATCATAATTTGTAATTCTACAACTACCATATTACATTAATAACTAACATATCTGCACAATAAATCAGCATTAACATATTTATTCTATTCAGTAATTCTAAATGAGTATACGCTTTTAAAAGTTAAGATGATTTTTTATTTGTTTAGCCACACTTAAATCAAAGAATCCAATGGGTGCCAAGGGGAACATATAGATGACAGTGAGCCTTCTTCAACTACTTGTTTTTATTTTGATTTGTTTGTTTTTTTGTGGGGGTTTTTTGCAGTTTTTGGCCAGGGCCAGGTTTGAACCTGCCACCTCCAGTATATGGGGCTGGCACCCTACTCCTTGAGCCACAGGTACCGCCCCCCCTTTTTGTGTGTGGCACAGTCTCACTATGTTGCCTTTGGTAGAGTGTGGTGGCATCACATCTCACAGCAACCTCAAACTCTTGGGCTTAAGCAATTCTCTTGCCTCAGCCTCCCATATAACTAGGACTATAGGCACCTGCCACAATATCTGGCTATTTTGTTGTTGTTGTCATTGTTGTTTAGCTGGCACAGGCCAGTTTCAAACCCGCCAGCCCCAGTGTATGTGGCTGGCACCCTAGCCACTGAAAAATAGGCACCAAGCCTCAACTACCTTTCTTATAATCTTATACTTGGACTTATTCATGAGAGTACATGAAGGCTCTGAGAAAAAAAGTACGTTCCACCTTTGGTTTAATGCAAAATATTAATTTCCTTTCTCTTTAAAAGGAATATATTTCCTTTACAATCATCATAATTCTGCCAAGATATTCTGCCAACAAATTCCTAAAGATACGGTTTTAAAGGTAATTCATATAAGCATTCTACAAGTAAGTACCAAGTGGCTCAGTCACTTTAATCAGTAATGATCTGTCTTGTAATTAAAAGTCCCTTTGCCCTAAATCATTACATCATTATATTCTCAACAAAGTTTAGAGAAACACTTTAATACCTTAGCACTGATTAAATATTATCAATTTACTGATTTTTAAATAATCGTATCTAAAATGTCATATTAGGTTATTTTACAATTGGGATATGTAGCAAAAGCTTGCAGTAGAAGGCTTTGTCAATTCTAGCACCCAAAGATATGACAAATGTTGGTGTGGATCACACCTGTAATCCTAGCACTCTAGGAGGCTGAGGCAGAAGGATTACTTGAGCTCAGGGGTCTGAGGTTGCAGTGAGCACATTAACATTACTGCACTGTAGCCTGGGCCACAGAGTGAGATGCTATCTCAAATAAAAGAAAAAAAGAGACAAACACTATGAAGGAACATCAATTTAAAACTGTAACAAAGAAAAACATATGAGAGTGTAAAGGACTTCTAGAAACACTCAATTCAATGGCAAATGTTCAATACATTTAACTTAAAACTATATAAACAAACTTTTAAAACTAATTTTTCAATACAGGCATACGTAATTATGGATCCAAAAGTTTTGGGTCCATCGCTTACACTGAATACAATAGCTTCATTTTAGAAATATTTAGCAAGATTATTTAGATATTCCTAATTATTCAGGAAGTTTTTTGTCCTCCCTTCATATATGAAATGCTGATTCAAGAATATCCTGCCTTGGATTTCCAATCAAGATGGCATAGTAAGTTTATACTTCCACTGACACCATTAATTCCAAACACATGATAGTGACAAAGAAAAGAATATTTAGCTAGTCTTAAATAATAACACAAGCCGATTAAAAATGGGCAAAAGAATAGGTACAGTCACTTCAAATATGCTATATGGTTGGCAAGCAAGCACATGTAAAGACATTTACTATCATTAGCCAAAAGAAAAATGCAAATCAGAACGTGAAAGCAGTACCTACCTATGGGATCAGTTATACTAGAAAATACTGACATCACAAGTACTAGCAAGGATGCAGAGCAACTAGAACTCTCATATATAGTTGGTAGAGATGCAAAATGTCATATACACTTCAGAAAAGTTTGATACTTTCTTAAGAGGTCACTTACCACAGGACCCAGCAATCTTACTTCTAGATATTAATCTAGAGAAACAAAACATATGTTCACACAAAAACCTGTATAATGAGATAGTTTATAGTAGCTCTTTTAAAAAATCTCAAAAAAGAAAGAAAGAAAGAAAGGAAAGTACCAAAATGTCCTTCAACTAATGAGTAGATAAATAAACACAAGAAAACACTACTCAAGAATAAAAAGAAATGAACAACTGGTATGTGTAACAACTTGGATGAATCTCAAAGACATTATGTTAAGTAAGAAAACCAATACCACAAAGGGTTAAATACTGTATTTACACTGATTTGACATTCTTAAAAAGACAAAACTACAAGGACAAAAAACAAATTAGTGAATGCCAGAGTTTACCGGTGTATGGGTGGACAGAGGGTATAACTACAGAGAGAACACAAAAGAGGTTTTAGGAAATGATGGTACTTGTTCTCATTGTGGTCATAGTACATAAGTCTATTAAAATTCATAAACTACACCAAAAAAGTTAATTTTACCCTCAATGTTAACTTAAACAATAAAAGAAGCACTCTCTATACATCATGTGTCAATAAAATAAGCACTCTCTATATATCACATGTCAAATACATACATATTTTCCTTACTCCTACCCTCTAGTCCAGAAACAAAATAAAAATGGAAAGTGGGGCTCGGCACCTGTAGCTCAAGTGACTAAGGCACCAGCCACATACACCAGAGCTGGTGGGTTCAAATCCACCCTGGGGCCTGCCAAACAACAATGACAACTACAACCAAAAAATAGCTGGGCGTTGTGGCAGGTGACTATAGTCCCAGCTACTTGGGAGGCTGAGGCAAAAGAATCGCTTAAGCCCAGGTGTTGGAGGTTGGTGTGAGCTGTGATGTCACAGCACTCTAACCAGGGTGACAGCTTGAGGATCTATCTAAAAAAAAAAAAAAAAGAAAAAAGAAAAGAAAAGAAAAGAAAAAAAGAAAGAAAGTGGTAAGCGGAGTTAATACCACAAAACTACTAAGTTCCCCTGTAGAAAAAGTAGTGTCAGATAACCAGTCAGTTGCTACAGGGCAATAGGAACTACAGTTCTCTACCTCTAGTAGCAATATAGCTAGACTATTGCTTGAATTCACACTCAAACCACTAACCACACCATTGCCAACCAAGTCCTCTAGAAAGAAGGCTAAGGGGAAAAATAAAACCATTGTCAAATCATCACTGGTGCTACAGCTTTAAAACAATTGAAAAGAGGAGCACAAAAATCTGCAAATATATTCCCCCAAATTGTTGACTTACTTCTAAACTATATATGCACAATGCAAAACTCCAAAAATGACAGAAAGGGCAGCTGGGAAGCTGGAGATCTGAACAGAGAACTCCGTAGCCACACAGTCTTGGGAAGATTGTAATTTAAGCCTTGTCAAGGAAAAGGGACCTTGATAAATACCCTGGGCTTTAAGTGGAACATCTCAGGAAACCCCAGGTCTAGAACTACAAGCTACACCATGGACCAAAACAAAAGTGTAATAAATCAGCCCTAACAAGGCCTAAAACAAATCTTTAATACAGTGGTTCTCAACCTTCCTAATGCCTTAAAGGGTTCAAAACACATGATTCACAAACAAGCATATAAATGTTTGACATAAAAATGTCATTCCTATTTTCTTAAATATAAAGCTTCAAATACTGATGTCTGTATTTTGTATAATGTAAATAGTTCAGGTAAAGTCAGTTAATGTTTCATAGTACCTGTGTATTCACATAGCCATTGTGATATTTCTACTAACAAGCTTGTTTACCTTCTATCTTTTCTTTTTCTTCCTTTCTATGGCTTCAGCTGATATAAGATTCAACTTAACTGAAGCCAGTATAACCTTATGAAATCGCCTTAGTTCAGCTCCACTGCTAAATCACTCATTTTCCTAATTCTAATCAGATTAGAGAAATCATTGTTATACACAGGAAATAAACAGATTGCTATCTAGTCCATGGATTAGGCTTCTTCTGAATCAAGTGCCCCCTCCTAACTCCAAATGGTTACAATTTGGCAAGAATGCTGTCAAGAGACACAAAGTGAACACTTGACTGGCATACTTCTTTGGCAGGAACCAAGAAGTTGGTTCCCTTAGAAAGATAAGTGAATGGAAAAACAGTAACATTTCTTTAGAGCCTAGGCTTAAAGATGAAGAGACTCAAACCTAATCTTTATGCTCTTAAACTTCCTTTTAAGTCATTCAATATGTATTGACCATCACACAAATACATAATACCTCAGCAGAACCTTCATAGTTGGCCACCTCTCTAAGTTAACCTATCTTTTTTTTTTTTTTTTTTTTTTGGGAGACAGAGTCTCACTCTGTTGCCTTGGGTAGAGGTACTGTGGTGTCATAGTTCACAGCAACCTCAAATTCTCGGACTTGAGCAATCCTCTTGCCTCGGCCTCCCAAGTAGCTGGATTATAGGTACATGCTACCACACCTGGCTAGTTTTTCTATTTTTTAGACAACATCTCATCTTGCTCAGGCTGGTCTTGAACTCCTGAGCTCAAGCAATCCACCTACCATGGTCTTCCAGAGTGCTAGGTTACAGATGTGTGCCACCAGGCCTGGCCAATCAACTTAATTTTCATAGACCTGACATGCACTACATGTATATATAGTACAGTAAGCCTTCTTTCTTATGTAGACTACTTCCATATGTTGACCAGTCTGTAACAGTCCCTCAGGTAGTCAATTTACAGAAGTTCTATTATATACCATGTGGTAAACAACTGTATAGAAGAGGGTCCTCATACTTAAGTAGTATGCAATTTAGTTGACTAATACTGATATAATGAAGTTTCGGTCAAGGATGGACCACATATATGATAGTGCTCTCATAAGATTATAATACCATATTTTCACTGTACCTTATGTTAGATATGTTTAAATACACAAATACTTACCACTGTCTTACAATTACCTATAGTACTGAGTACAGTAGTAACATCTAAGAGCAATAAGCTATACTATATAACATATAGCCTAGGTGTATGGTAGGCTATACCATCTAAGTTTGTATTAAGTATATTCAATGATGTTTGCACAATGATGAAATCTCATACTAATGCATTTCTCAGAACACGTCTCCATCATTAAGCAATGCATGACTGTATATGAAACTAATAAATAACATAAGATAGAAGGTGATTACCAAAATGAATGGAAAACATTGAAGTGAGGGGTTAAAGTAAGTCTCATAATAATTATAATTACTCATGACATGGAAGTGTTTTAGTTATTACCTATTCATTAACAGGTAACTCAATTGTTCATCTAAGGAGACAGAGAAATCCCAAGTACTAAGACAAAACCAAATTTTGAGGGAAAGCAGCTATACTTTAGAGGATTTTGCTTGGGCTTATCCATAAACTTTTAATCATAATGTATTTGGTAGTACAGTCAGTATAAAAATGAAATTCTATTTTCTAAGTACTATTTCAGAAGAATGAACCTGTTAAAATTAAGAGATGAGAGGAGACTATAATAAAATACATTCAGTTAATTCATTCAACAAATATTTATTAAACACCTACCCTATGCTAGCATCTACTATGAAGATGCTAGGGAGATAAAGTGATTAACAATATAGTCGTTCGCAAAATATTCATTTTGTTTCTTTATTAAGAAGGATTTATGGATCCTGTGTCAAAATAGGGAAGAAGAAATTTACTACTTAGTAATATCATAGAACTTAAAACATTTTAGGCAAATGTGTACATATATAAAAGTGTATGTTATATATATTTGACATAATATGCCATATGTGTAATATACAATTCTATGTAATTTACCATATGTTCAGAACCTGCTACAAGATTTTTGTTGTGACAGAATAAAGCAACATTAAGCACTTATGCTACCATCTTCTTTTGTTTCTTGTAGTTTCCTTCTGTTTTTAAACAAATGACTTATGTATCCTGAAAATTGTGGGTCCAATTTTCATTCTAATATTCTAAAGCTGTACATTAATATTATCTGTCATGTTGATGTAGAGCTATTGAATCCTTCATATGGCACCATTCTTGGCCTAACAGTCTCATTTGAAGTATCGTCTATCTGTTTGACGCAGTGTGTGCAAAATCCTAGCATACGCATTTTAACAGAATGAAAATAAGGTTGCTAGGATCATTTCCAAAGTTTCTTCAAGTACTGAAAGTCTATGATTCCCTGACTATATAATTAACAGTATAAGAGCAAAAGAGATGAAATCCAATAATCTACTATAAACTACTCAATTTAAGACTTTATTAAAGCCACAGTCCCATTTGTTTTATTTGCTGTTCTACAGAACCTAAACTTAATCTCATTTTTATCCCCATTTCTGCCTTCGGCACATTTTCATCCTAGCATAAATTATAAAACCAAGTCATGCGGCTTTCAGACATAAGACCCACAGAAGTTTTAGAAAAGTAAAAATCCCAAAATATAAACTTTCAAAGAAAAGGATTTTGATTAAACAAAAGGAAGATAAACAAGCCAAGAAGCTAATAAACAGGATTAATTGAGAAATTAACAAAATGGAAAGTATAAAAAAACCAAAAGAATTCAAATGAAAACTTTACTGGAGGAGCTTAATAATATATTGGTGATGATCGAAGGAAGTGAAATTGAAGAACAGCTGAAATTTTTCAACCTGACAAGAGACAAGAGAAAAAGGACTGAAGAAAAATGCATAAAGCTTTAGGCATCTGTGAGACAATTTCAGATGATCTAAAATATATATGTAATTGAGGTCCCCAAGAAGAAGAAACTGGGGCAGAAGAAATATTTGAAAAATAATGGCTCAATGGCTTGGCGCCTGTGGTTCAATGGGCTAAGGCGCCAGCCACGTACACCTGAGCTGGAGGGTTTGAATCCAGCCCCAGGACCCGCCAAACAACAATGGCGGCTGCAACCAAAAAATGGCTGGGCGTTGTGGCGGGCGCCTGTAGTCCCAGCTACTTGGGAGGCAGAGGCAAGAGACTCGCTTGAGCCCAGGAATTGGAGGTTGCT
>CAUYON010211971.1:0-27854 GCA_963573935.1 Arctocebus calabarensis
TGGTTGCATTTGTTAGGAAAAGACCCTCTTACAATCGTGTTTTGCCCCCAAAAGGTGTGGCACACACCAAGACCCCAAGACCGCACCCCCCTTACTCCTTCCCTCTCTCTGCTCTTCCTTTCCCCAACCCTCCCTCATTCTTTCTCTCTCTGCTCTCCCCTTCCTTCACCCCCACCGTGTCAATAATGAATCCCATGTACTCAAGTTTGATATGAGGACAATTAATGACAATTATTAGGAACCATTTTAATCCTAGGTATAATCCAAAATAATTCTGATTCCTTGCAGGAAATTCTTCCTCAGGTATTCCTTCAAGAGAAAAAAATGAATGCCTCTTCTTTCTTAGGATTTAAATATGGTTCCGACTCTCCTTTCAAGATGACCTACAATTACCATTTCTGCCTGCCTGGATCGCATTTCCAGTAAGGTTTTCCCTCATAAGTTGAACAAAAATCAAAGCCATCTCTCCTGTTCCTGGTGTCCTGACCCAGGTGACGCGCTGAGGGCTGAGTGAGTGTGCAGGCCGCGAGCCCTCCAGGGCGTCCTATAAACTCGCTTTCCTAACACGTTCATAAACATGAGGTCACAAGTCCAGCTGTTATTAAATATTACAATCAGATATAGATTATCCCCACAAAAATTCATAGCTTATCAATCATTATGCTCAAGACAGAAAGTTAAATTGAGATGAGGAATCATTTCACAGCTTAATACAGTCAAAGTGACTCAATATTCCTTTATTAATTCTCATTTAATATCACTTTAAATTGCTGCCATTATTATCCTACCGTAGACGAAAGAGTCTGTGTAATTAGTCTGTATTAAGCCCTTTTTATTTATAAGGAGCCAAATAAACAAACCCACTTTAATTACCTGGGCTCCACAATATTGATCTGAGCATCAAAATTTAATATGACTTTATTTCGAATTTCCATATGACTAGTATTTAAATTTGTTCCAGCAATAACAATTTTGCAGGCACAAATGACTTTTCATTCAAAGTATGTAAATTACCGCCTAGCCGGTGTGGAGGCCCTCGGTGCCCACAGCATGTTTACACAGACCTCAGGGGCCTCCCCGCTGCACGCTTTGCTCCCTAATACGGCAGGAAAAGCCACCAATTACCAAAAGAGACAAAAGTCAACGAAGACAGGGAGTCTTCTCCCTCCCAAACCGTGTTCTCTCCCACTTCAGTACACGGTGTTAACGACATACAAATTTTGAGGTCATTAAGTATAAACAGGAACGGAGCGCCAGGCAGGCAGCGCGCTCACGTCAGCATTTCAAGCATCCTCCTAATCCCACAATGCAAGTTTCGGCATTATTGTCTCAATTTAACTTGCATTAGTACCTAGCACCTTGATTACACTGTTGGGTGGTAATCTTCGCCTGCACATGCCATCATTACTTATGTCAAGCCTCTTGAGTTGTTATGAATACTATGTTGTTTTACGAGAGAGAGGAAATTAGTGCCAGTCCCCTAGAGTTTTGGGTGCTTAACACAGGAGCACCGTGCAGCCCTTGCAAATCCCACAACAAATCCTTGTTTAGTGCCACATGGAGATAAGGACTTTGCAGCAACATTGGAGCATAAATAACTCATGTCCCTCTTCATTTGTAAATGTCAAAAAAAAAAATTGTTCTTTAATGTTGCTTTTCATACAAACACGAACGTGTCCTGTTAGCCACGTAAGCACACCAGTTGAGTGACATACCCTGCGAGAGGCCACACGCCCAAGCTAACGTGCAGAACAAAGACGCGTGCACCACCTGTGCTTGAGACTCACCGTAAAATGCTGCTTGGGGGGTATTTTTAATAAAAATGAACTTATCAAATCCAAGGGAAACACGGAGTGGTAACGCGAGCCTTTTCTCAGGAGTGCAATAAAGTGGAAAAAAGTGTAGCTGCGCATGTATCGCATTTTCCATGTTTTTTTAAATACGATCCACTGTGTTGTTGAAAAGAATTATTTTCTGGTATTGGAGGGATTTTTGCATTGTCTGTTTATTCTGTTTATGAATAGGTGAACTCCCTAGGGAGAAAACGAAATTCAGAAACGACGTACACACAGAGACAGGGGCCCTGGAAAACAGAATATAAATTAATGTGCCCTCAGCAGTCACATCTGGAACAGGCCAAATAAATAACTTTGACATTAAAAGAAACTAAAATCAAGCACCATAAACAATAGAATAAGGTTTTGTTTTAAATAATAACACTAGTTTATAATATGTTTGAAACATGTTTGAAATAAAATAATCAATATATGCACGCCCCAAATGGCCCCTGCACACATTTCCTCTTTTGCTCTCTTCAATAGCTGGTAATCAGCTATTGAAAGCATCCTTTCCACAAGACTTTCTGCATCTTGCTTTTTTAAAGTTCCTTTGAGTTAAGAACAAGATGTACCAAAGTTTTGTAGTTTTGTATCTTTTGTGTTTCATTTAGTGAAACATTAAAAAGCAATCTCAGAAGGCAAGTAAACTGTCCTGAGCCTGCTCCATGGCAGGGATGCTGGTGCCCAAATTTAAGGGTTGGCCGCCCACACCGTGATTCCGTTCACTTCTCTCTTGACCCCTTTGCTGTCTTTATTTATGCAGCCAGAAGCAGACCGAGCAGAAAGGAAACCAGCAGCATCTTTCAGAGACCGGAGTGAATGTCTGCGGGAGACATCGTCATGAAAACGACAAAAGGCCTCAAGGTCACAGCCTGAAAGCCAGGAGGGCCTGCTCAGGGCGGACAGTGAGCAGCTGAGCCACAGGGGGCCACTGCTTCCACCAGCCACACCACCAGAGTGGCTCCTCAATATGGCTTCAGATGAAGCCAGTTTTGAAAAATGGCTTCTGACAGCCCCATAAAACTTGCATGAAGTGACCGAATGGGTGCTCCGGAGCCCCCAGACTGACCACAAGTCAGGGATCTGAGTGTGCACACACATTAACACCCGCTAATCATGTAAGTGAAGTCCTTGGGGCCGAGGTACATTCACTGCCACCCAATCTTCACCGTCCACTGCATATGTAAAGAAAAAAAAATTTTTTTTTTCAGAAGATAAAATATTTTTCTGAGTATAACAACAGGCATGACTTATTTCAGAATTAAGTGCTCGGCTCTCTGGTGCTTTGGGAAATGTAAACTACAATTTTTACTCCAAATCCACAATCCACTTCACTAGCTTGAGCTCTCCGAGGGCCCCGAGCAGCCCCTTAAGATGATGAGCGTCTTAGAGAGTGCTTTGGTAAATCACGCAAACAAGCGGGAAGGAGGAGGCCAAGCTATCGCTCTCCCCACTCCATAAAATCACTAAATTGATTTATAAACTGTTTTGGGTAGAAAACACCAACCTACAAACTTCTCAGAAATCCAACCTGCACCCGAGGACACACAGGGATGGCCCCGGTGGCCCCACCGCACCCGAGTTAAGGACACGGGAGAAAGCGCAGCGTGCAGCTCACACTTTCCATCTGGTCCTTGGAACAGCACCTTTGCAGACTAATGCACAATCTTAGTTTCACAATACATAAAAATGATTATTTATTTCAATACAGTCCTTAAATAAAAGAAAGTTTTATTCTTCACAGTGTAAGTGCTGGTATTTTTTGCACTGACAAGCTGCCCATACAGGAAGCGGTGTGCCTAATATTCTTGCCAACAAAGGCATTTGAAATTAGCAATTGCTTTTAGAAACTTTAATTACAATTTTAAAATGCTATTTCTGCTCTATAATAGATTCCAATTGTTTCAGTATTATCTGGCTTGCAAATAAAATCTACAGTAGATGACAATATTCCCAGGATTAATCACTCTTGAAATTCTAATATGCTCTTGAAATACCAAATAAAAAAGACAGCAATGTTGTTGATGTACTGAAAGCTTCTTGCTTTTTGCAGTTTGCTATTATTATGCATATCCAGGTAGAAAGTTAATTAACCCAAAGCTTAAGCTAATTATGATAGCAGAATGCTATCAACCCAACGCGCTCAGTCAGACAGCTGTCCGGAATTTCATTTGCTAATCATTTGTCTTTTGGTTGAGCATATGGTACATTTTCATGCTATCAGAGGAACAACAAACAGCTGAAAATCATTAACTAAAAACAATGTGCATAAAATCAGAAGCAGTTTTTTATACAGCTTTGTGTCAGACAAAAAGCCAGATCCTTGCCCTATAAAAATTAATGATTATTTTGGTTCTTGTCACTTAAAAATTTTAGCTGATAGTGCAATAAATATGTGACAAGAATTTCAGTTGCATCAATTACCTGTTTATATGAGTTTGCAAAAATATTCTACATTTATAACAAGGGCATTTAATAAATTTGGGGGGGAGATTAAAAAAATACATCCACGTGGATGCTGAGAGGCTTAAAATTTGCTTCTAAGAATGACCCCTTTGTTTGCTTTGTGCTGCACGTCAGTATCAGCCCACCCATATCTTAAAGATGACTTTTTTAATTGCAAGGTAAAAATGTATGAGCTACATTCACATGCATTCCCGAAGCAGTATGTGACATTTCTGAGGCCATCCTGAAATCTATGTAGACACCAGGAAGCTACATAAATCATGGTAAAAAGTTCATCTTAATGTTGAGACTGGAAGAGGAGAGTGGGAGGCAGTAGGCTTCAGGTAACGCAAGGACACCCAGGTGTCCTGGCCATGCAGGAGGCAAGTAGTCCCTCTCGATATCGGCCTTCCCAAAATTTACTTCTGCATACCAAGCCCTTATTTCCCAGAAGCTCAAAAGAAAAGGGGGAAATACTAAGACCCAGCATGCCTATTTTACTTCGTACGGCTCTCCACTGTCTGATTGTAACACAGACTTATAAATTGATGCCAATTTACAGTCAACTTTCTAAACAAAAGCTTTCACCTGATGCATCAGCTTTTGGGAGGTAAACACACATATGACCTCCCCCAATCACTGAACCTTTCTAACCCACAGGGCTCTAAGCTCAATCTTAAATCTGTTTTAAGAGACTGCGTTCCTAGAGCTCTCACACGCTAACCTAACTTGGAGATTTTAAGCAGCATAGTCTTTTAAACATAACCAACTGGTGAAGTGACATTCACAACATTTTCTTCAATCAATATTACAAACTTTATTTTTTTTTTTTTACTTTTAAAAAGGGCAATGAAAGTGAAGATTCAAAATGTATAATTCTGGATCACACTTGATAATAGAAAAATGAGAATAAAATACTTCTTCCTCAAAGACCAGGTCATTCAAGCAAAAGGAGAAGCAGCTCTATAAACTAAAAATAAACTTTCTTCTTGGGGAAAGCGGGGATTTAACTTTTTGCGTGATGTGGCGCCTGCGACTGTCGCCAGTCAAAGGCTCAGCAGAGCCTGATTAATTGTTAGTCTAGGGGGACTTTTGTTGGTCACGGACCAATGAGCTACGTGAATTTCCACGGCTGTAATATGCTATTGCGACAATACTGAACTGCACCTCCCTTACAGCGGCTGCCCTACCAGCGAGCAGCCCGACAGTGTGTCTATGCAAGGGCGTGCCACCCCCACTTCCTCCTGGGTGGGTGCAGGAAGGTGCTGCCTGGATGGCTCCCCAAGGGCCTTAACAGTGGACCAAATTAAAGCAAACTGGAGGGGACACATCTCTCCTTCCCTCTCTCACAGCAGTCTAAGCCCTGGCCCCCGTGGCTGACTGTCTGCCACTGTTAGAGAGGCCTAAGTGGGCGACCTCAAGGTATCCTTAGGACCAAAGGTCACTCAAAGTTCCCACACCATGGGTAAGGTCGAGGAAGCCAGAAGGACCCTGGTCCCTCCACTGATCACCACTGGGAAAGCAGAAAATCCTCCTTACCACAACAGTCTGAGCCTCCCACAGTCTGCCCCGGGGCCTTAAGCTGAAGGAGAAACCAGTGGGCCAATGGTCATGCCAGGTGTCCAGAGGCCCCGGCCAGCTGGCTGCCATTCAAAAGGCGGGGAGAGAAGGCACGGTGTGGATGCGGGTGTGTGTGTTACTGGCTGCGGACTGGAAGGACCTCTGCTTGCCGCTCCACAGGGAAGACCGAAGCCAAATCTATTACTTCAGTCATAAAGGTTTAATCATTTGCAGTTCAAATGTTGACGCCTCTTCCCAATGTGTTGAATTTTTCACATCCAAGTTTTTGAGCTAAAAAAAAAAAAATTCCTTCAGATGAAAAATGCTGCCAACCAGGAAAGGCATGTGGGGGCTACTGAGGTCTGTTCCTTGAAGCCCTTCCCTTCTCCTCCCAAAGGCTACATATTCCACTCTGATATTGATATTAATATTAATTTGTCATTAATACTAATGTTTCAGTAACCAACTAGGAGTATTTTGAAATATCCAATTTCTCTGGATAGCTAAACCTCAGGTTCCACTATGAAAAATGTTTTCTAATGATGGCTTTCCAGTAAGCCAGACGATGCAGTCAGGTTCCCATTAGTTCAGGGGGTTCATACTTGTATAGACAACTGGCCACCATGGCGGGTCACGGTCAATCCAATTCCTGTTCTTAGGACACCGTAGTGTCAGCTGACAGCCAGGCAGGCTGAGTTGTGGGCACCTGCTGGGGCAGTAGGAGGCAATAAGGCTGTTTACCTAATGTGACTAATTTAATTTTGAAACTAATCCAATGAAAGTAGTGGGTGTTGTTCTTGGCAAGTCAACGAACAAAAGAACAGTTTACCGCAGCCCACATCGCTCCTTACGCACTTTTTAGTTGTCGTGCTCCTAGTGAGAACAAGGGGTGCTGCTGTGTCCCCCAAACTCGCTCCTGTGATCTCAACTTGCTGCATCTAGCTCTGTGTCCTAGAAGCCCTCCTGGTTTGTTCCTCATGTTTGCCTCACACACGGCTGGGAGCCAAAGGAAATACCAGCACCTCTGCAGGGTCTGAGGGCCTGTTTGAAGCCCTAGACACAAACCGAGTTGAGAGCCATCCTAGAACACTTTTTATATGAGATGGTAGCCATGACAGATGGGTCTCTGAGAAGCTGCAGCCACCAAAGCCTGCAGGACAGTACCCCTGGAGACACTGCCACGTGCACGGACATCACCGTGTCCCCAGCATGCAGACAGAGGCCTGGGCCGCACCCCTAGTTGTATGATCTTTCATGCAATCTTCAAAAACAGATGACATGCAAATTACTAGCAGGCAATCAGAACAGCAGACATCTAGAAAGCACGAAGTGTGTGTGTGTGACCGTGCCGGGGTGCACGTACCAACAGTTGCCGTCACCCTGTTTCCCTGCTGAGGAAAGGATGGTAAAACGTGAACTGCCAGAACTTTCACGAAAAACAATATAGCAACAAACTTTAAAAACAAAAATTCACACATCCTACGTGAACATTCAGTTCTAGAAACCTGTCCCACAGATGCTGCAGCCCGAATGAGTGATGTGTGAGCATGGGCACAAACCCAGATCTGCCTGCCCCAGGGTTAGCGGTGGAGTGGGGAGGGATGGACACAACAATGGTTGGAAACACTCTGCACAGCCACAGCCACACCTTGGATTATTAGGTGACCAGGAAAAGGACTAAAACCGCAAACAGCTGACAGAGGGACAGCAAATATGCAAAGCCAGAAGAAACCAGGTCAGGCCTGCAGCTCAACCCCATTTTGACAAGGTCAGCACCGCATCTGTGCTCGTGTTTGTGCATATGACTATTTTGTATTGAAATAGGGAACACACCAACCTCTACTAGCTAAAGAGAGGAAAAGAGGGAGAAACAGGAGGTGAGTAAAGCAGGTGACAAGGGACTCTTACAGGACGTCCCAGGGAAGACAGCTCTGCGCACTGCTCACTGCTGCCACCTCCGTGGAACGTGAGCCTGGAGCAGGGAAGTCAACCCTCAGTATTTTGTAATATACAAGTGTGTCAAGACCCACTAGAAAAGAAACTGGAATTACTGGTGAAGAGGATAATTTAGGATCAGCCGAGGATTCCAGGCATAAATATCCTTAATCCCCAACAATCAAAACAAAAGGCCCCAAGTACAGTTTAACTCTATTGTAACTTAGAGCCCACATTTTTCTTTCTTGTTTATAGTTTTATCCTTCCAACTGTGTTTGTTCCAGAGCAGTTTTTAGCCCTAACTTATTGGATTGGCAGCATCACTGCAGGGGAGTAGGGGCCACCGGCACAGTAACTGACCCTCAGGCCTGCCCAGGCCCTCCTCACGAGTGCTCTACTCAAGACTCTTTCACCCACCCTGTGAAGGAAACACCATCCTCCTTTCTACAGATGGAAACGTCTACAAAGAACCCATGTCTTGCATACAGTTCGACAGCAAAGAAGTTCCCCACCCAGAGTTCCTGAGTCTGCTCCGAGAAACACACGGGTTCTCACGGCCTACTAAAGCCATCCTGCACCACCCCCAGGACGTGCCAGACAGCAGGGCCTGCCCTCCTTCCTGGCTGCGTCCATTGTGCCAGGACACATGGGGCACTCTCGGTAAATGTTTATGGGAAGCACTGAGTCTCTGCCCCTTAGTGGGCTTGACCACAGAGTAGCCCCAGCAGTGGACAACCTCTGCCATGCCGAGCCACGGCAGGCCGCCACTTCCTCTGCCCGCTAAAGCCACACGGACCATGAGGCACCCCCCACCCCAACCGCGACAGGGCCTCATACCGCTGCTCAGGCTGTTCTCCCACCTTGGACAGCTGGAGTCAGCCAAGTGCGCCCTGCAGTGGCCGTGGAGCGCCCATGCTCTCCCGGCCGAGTGAGGTCTCCATTCAATATTCTTTTACTTCCTGCCACCCTCTGAAAATGTAAGAACCACATTTAATGCTCCAGCAATACAAAAACAAGCCTTGGATCAGATGTAGCCCACGGGCTCTAGTCTGCGAATTCCTGCCACAGAGGGAAAGGATGAAGCACGGGAATAATTAAAATGACCGTGTCACCTGGAGGTTTTGGATAATCAGAAACAAGACAGTGGAGGGCATAGCCACCGAGTCTGCCAGATTTCACACAGACTCCTGCTCAGAAGAAAAGGCTTCGGACATGTTGTGAACTTGCTGATGACACTTCTTTCTGGGCCTATGTAAAAGTACAGGTAATAAAAATGACAGAATTAAATGTGGATTTTCTTTTACTTGCCCAAATCTGAGTGAACTAAACCAGCACGTTTTACTCGATTCCCACTGTAATGTCTGCAGTGTCCCCAAGGTTCCCCAGCCGAGGCCTTGCTTTCCAGTTGCAGCCCTGCAATTTCACGCGAGGTTGAAAGCCAGATGAACTTTTAACCAGAACGCCAACCACTACAATGGTGCAATTTGTAAAGAAAGTTCCTTTGCAGACTCAGCTCGGAGGTAGCAGGACACCCTGGGACCTGAGCTTTCTGACACCCAGCGCTGGACGTCCCCTCTCCCCGCCAGCTCCACTGCTCACAAGATAAAGCAAGGTACCCGTCAGTGGTGCAGAATCTTCTAGCTATTTATCCTGACAATCTATAGGGGAGAAAAACCAGCTGAGGGTTTAGGGACAGCTCCGAGGCCCACAGCAGAGACCCTGAGCCCAGCCCAGAAGCCCCCCTCTGCAGCCATAGGCAGCATCTGCACGGGCCCCACTAAGGTGACAGCCAGTCCAGAAGCGTTCTCCTTTCTGGCTGTGACCCACTCCTACAGGGCTCGTGGAAGTCAAAGCTGGAGGCAGGAAGATCAGTCTGACTCCTGAGCAAGGTCATGGCCTGAGAGATAAATGCCAACTGGCTGATCTAATTCATCTGAGAAGCATGTGTCTGAGGGACAGATATTCCTCAACGCCTTGAGAAATCAATCCTATTATTTTTGTTACATAGTAGTTCTTAAGGCAAGACAATATTCTGATAAACAAGACTCCCTCCACCCAAGGATTGCATTTCTCCAGAGGGTCCCGCCTACCCTAGGTGTGGTAGAGCTGCCAGCAGAAGCTATTGTGACCCACACAAGCACCTGCCCAGGGAAGTGCCCAACCTCTCCCAAAGCCCAGAAGACTCCATGTAGAAGAGTGCTCTCCAAGGCCATCTTGGTTAGCTCAGGTTTTGTTATATCTATAAACAATTCATGAACACTGCCATGAAACTTAAAATTTAAACCTGTAGTTAATGACTATGATAAATGAAAAAGAAACTGACTTCCCACAAATAACTTAGCTGGGGAAGGGACAGGGATGGCAGGTCCATTAGGAATGTGTGGCTTTACTTCATGCTACTACTCCACCACACCAGAACTCAGCCGCATGTCAGGATTTAATTAGATATGCGACCTTCACCCCGGAGCAGAGAGAAGGTAAGTGAGGATGTCGGCTGCCCTGTGTACCCAGAGCTCCTTCAAGACCCATGATCTGGCCCATGTTTATTCAGCTGCACCAGCTATAGACCTGTGTCTGGCTCACTCCTTTAAATATGGGTATTTGTCTTAGTTTGATCATCCCTACCCAGGCCTGCTCAATCTCCCCCACAGGAAACTTGTTAGATGCTTCTCAAAAATTAGTATTAAATTCTACAGCAGTCTCTTCATTGCTCTGCCTTATGCGAAGACAGGTGGAGCTTCCTGACAGCTCATTACCAACAGCCTGATTACTGCAATTTCTACCTACGGGATGATTAGATAATTTTAAGTCACCTTCTATGCCGGCATCAGGGATTTAAATTAAGAGCAGAGCTGAGCAACTACCACAGTGGTTCTAACTTATACATAGGAACACAGAGACTTTTGAGAATTTTAAGCAAGCTCTAGGCCCCACCCTAAGAAGAATATGGAAATGCACACATCCACACTCATCATCAACGTTTATCTGGTTCTGGGGAATTTCAGATCCCTCTGGAGACCACCAAGGACCACAGGTTTCAAACTCTGGTTTAAAGTACCTGTGTGGGTAGACCCCACAGAAGGCAAGGGCAGACAGCTGGCATACACACGTGCCTTCACAGGGATTAACAAAGAAGCAGGCATTTTGGGGGAAACTCCAACAACATGGACGGACATATCCTTCTAAGAAACTGAGTCCTGGCTGAGAAGAGAAAAATCCCAAGATTTGGTTAATGGTTGTGTGAAAGGAAGGAAGCCTGTTTGTCTCTTCCAGGGGACCATGACTGGGCCTTGCTGTTCTAAGGAGATTTCTAGACTTTGTGGAGGCTGGGCTTTCTGTGCCTCCATTTTCTTACAGAAGGACTCAAAATGGATCAAATGGTATTGTGGCATAACATATGGATGAACTGACACTGGGTCACAGGGCCTTGGAGAGGACCTGAGAATACTAGGGGGGCCTTGTGGGCACGGCGGGTGGGTCCTGAGTGAAACGTGAGAGGTGGGCCGCACTGCTCAGCTCCCTCCCACTTCACCCCACACAAAAGCTCCACGCAGCTTCTTCTGGCCCCCTAAGGCAGTAATCATAGACATCCCCTGGATGTGTGTGCAATTCCCGAGAATTTTACCACCAAGGTCACCAGTTAACTTCTGCAATTCTTTCCCCCAAGGGCAGACAGTGTCAGTGGTGGAGAGGTGCACCTGCTTTGGAGACAGACTCTGTGGTAAGAGGGATTTCTGCACCTAAAAAGTCATCCCGGGGTCGTCCTGCCTGCTGCCCCCAAGGCTTCTTTGATCCCCATGTTGTGGACATTGCTCTTTATGAGCGGGACCAATTCTGTACATTCCTCTGGCATGTTGGGCAGGAGAGAGCTGTAGGACCCGATGGTGGCTCATTCCATCCGCCAGTCACCGGACAGCTGTGGAGGCATCTGACGGAGCCGCTCAGGACACAACTTGCCCAGGACACACCTGCTGGGCCTGTTACCAGGACAATCCAAGGTTTTAAAGAGCATGAGAGTTGTGATCTATCTTTCATAAGAAAGTGTAATTATATGACTTAATACAAGGAAAAAAAATAAAGAGCAAGAGAGCAATTAACACAATATTGACCAGCAATTTTATGCAGAACTATCATCCCATGTCACCATACCCTACACTACCCTGTGTTTCAAAAACTACAACAGCAATGCACGTGAGAGCCTGAGTCAAAGCACAAGTCAACTCATGACCCGTCAACAACGTTAGGAGCAAACGTAACTAAATGTGTCTTAATAATCCGATTTAAGAAACTTCCTTAAGCAGATTTTCAAGAAACTTCTCCACTGAGCTCTTTTCACCTTCAGTATTCAGGTTACTTCCTGAGGCACCAGTCGTGAGACTCAAGACTGTTTCTTTGGTGTTGACAGTTCACTTTTAAAGAAAAGCAGAGTGGGACTGAAACGTCTTGTATTTCCTGAAGCCTAAGAGAGTGTCGGAATGTTATGTAACACTCCTGTGTTTTTAAAAACAGCTAACAATTCAAAGCACTTCAGCTTAAATATAAAGGAAAATAAGAAGTGATGTATTTCTCTCTTGGATCCATCAGCAACCACATAGGGCCTGCATCTCGGGAGTCTGTGCCAGACACCCACCATATTGTGCTCTAGAGATCCCGGGGGCCCAGAGGGGGACCGTCTGCCACAGAAGGAAGACATACACATCCCGACAGCTGATCAGGATCCACTTTTCCAAGGTGAGACTCCAAGCCTTGTCAAGTAACAAATCTATTTCACTTACAATTGTGACTTCCAAGGCGAGAAAATTTTAATGAAGCTCATTGTACACAAAGAGAAAAAAAACGTTTTCTGATAAGCCACCAAGTAGATGACCAGAGTGTCGTGTGTCTGAAGACCTTCCCTACAGAGGGCAGAGGGCACTGGAGGGGAGAAGGGGCAGGGGCTTCCAAACTGTTCAGTTTCACCCTCAAGCGTTTGGTCCTCTAAAGAGCTTTGTTTTCCATGAGTCACAGCTATTGATGTTGAAATTAAAGCTGGGAAATTTTTAAAGTATTTAGTAATTCTGTTAAAATTATAAACTGATTTCATGCTTTTAGAAATAATACTTTTCACAAAAAACTTTTATAGAACAAAAACATTTCTCTAGGAGTGGTCCTGTTTTATGTTTCTGAGACTCAATAGCTGCCTTAACAGAGGCAGGCAGACTCTGCTTCTGCCTCCCAGTTGGCTCCAGGCAGAGTTTGTCTGGAGCATCCCAAGAAGATTCATTTTGGATCACTGGGATATTCTCCTTTGATACTACATCAGAATTCAACAGGAGGTGGTTCTCTGCGGTGTGGACCCTGAAGGCTGACTAATCTTCTACATGGTCACACTAAGACGCGTTGGTCTTGCATTTTCGGTTTTTACCTAAACATAACTTTGTAACATTATGCATCAGTTGTCTGGAAAATACTAGCTCTAAATGACACACTTCAATATACTAACAGTAGCATAAGATTTTTAAAATACTTAAAGACTCTCAAGCTTCAAATTTTCACCTGTAAGCTCAGATGCTGTCATTTGGTACTGGTGACAAATACCATTAGCTCTTTTCCTTGAAGTAAGAGGTTTACTTTTGAGAAGATCTCTACCCAAACTCCAGGTGTGAGTAAATACAGGTGTCTGGTCAATTACACTTTCCATGGTGAGGAGGACATTTTCCAGGACATCCTGGAGAGATGGGGGCTGTTCTGGCCCACAGCATGACTTCCCTTACACTCACATTTCCCCTGTTGCCTACTCAAGAGCTCGTCACCTGTGGTGCTGCAAGGAGGACATTCCGAAATGTCCACGGCACATGCGGGCTGGTGAGGAGTGATGGCCCAGGCTCCGGCACAGCATCCCCCCCACCATTCCTCTGAACTGTGTACAAACGCACAAGGCCCTCGAGGTCTCAGCACTGTTATGAGATCCTGAGCCAGGCCTGGGAACACCACACTTGGAAACCCTCTGACCTGGAAGGCTGTGTTCTCAGGGAGACGGACGGCAGGGACAGCAGCAGCCCACGTGCGCCCAGGAACAGAGGCCTCTGACAAAGGACCCCGCCTGCAGCCTCCAAGCCACACTTACTTCTCAGCGCCGGGAGAGCTGCCCGCACCCGTCCGTAATGCTGCACTCTCACTCTGGGTACTTCCAAACATTGAAAATGGCACAGTGGAGGCCCATGATACCTCGTGTAGGGAGCACCATCCCGCCCATGCCCCGGCCATCCACAGCCCATCGCAGCAGGCCACCACAGGTGCTGGCCTGTGGGAAACTCAGGGCTTGGCCAACTTGTGGCATATTCCCAAACATTTTCAAGCACCATGTTGTTTTCAGACACTTTTTTTTTTTTTTTTGTAGTTTTTGGCTGGGGCTGGGTTTGAACCTGCCACCTCTGGTATATGGGGCTGGTGCCCTATTCCCTGAGCCACAGGCGCTGCTTTCAGACACTTTCTGACTAAATGGCCATCTTGTCAGAGCCACACACCCTCCAGATCCTGACGGCGACTTCCCAGCTCTCCTCGCCAGCCAGTGGGAGAAGCAGGAGCAGCTCAGAGTTAGTTAACCTGCACATTGCACCAACATATTCCTCATAAGGGGTCCCTTTCGGTAATAAAATCAAGACTGTGATTGCTACTTCAAGATTCATGGCATTTAGAGTGCCGGTAAACTGCAGATGTGAATGAAACCTTAATGCCTGTGTATCCCGTCTCGCTGCACCTCGAATGCTGATATAGGAATTTTTACAGAGAGTTTCCAGCCTCTCTGAGTGTTTCATGAGACTGTGAATGGCAAATGACACACTTTTCCAAGTTTACTTTCTCCTTCTTGGCTAGATCCACAAAAAATAAGATTCGTACTTTCTTGCCTCTGCCAGCAATTGCATGGCTGGAAACGATTCATTGCAGAATAGAAAGAGATTCTTCTTTTGTTCTCATATAGATTCACAAAATATAGAGAAAAATTTGTTCACATCATATCTCAACTCTTTATTCATTAAAATTTAAACAATGCTGAGTTAGCTGCCTAATGAATTAAAATTTCAGATAGAAGTCTTCAGTCCATGTAGAACAAGGGGTTCCAGATGCTTCTGGGGGATGGAAACACATCTCAGTTTACTAAATGTGCTTAAAGCAACTGAACTCTAAAGTGACTATATTTTTATACTAAACTTATTATATTAAAGATGTGTTTCTAAGGCAGAAAAAGACAACAGGCACATGCGAAACCTTTAGGTGAGTAGAGAAGGCGCCAGGGGTTGCTGTACAGACCCAGCTGCCCAGCAGCACTGTGGGTCCTCACCAGGAAAGGGCCACCTGCACGACAGCACCTGGGCAGAGAGCACGAAGGGGCGGCCTCCGCCCTCCCGGGATTAGGCAGGGAAGCCTCAGACTGGGAGCCACGAGGAGCAGAGCCAATAGGGCCCGGAAACCCACCTGCTGGGAGGGGTGGGGGAGAAAGAGAGGATGAGGGCTTTGGAGCCCAAGGGTAGGGAGCCAGGGGACTGTGCCCAGATGGGTCCTCGAGCCCTGGTTTGGGTGAGGAAGGGGCGACCTTGTCAGAAAGCAGGGTGAGGGTTTTGGGCACATGTGTGGGATACAGGGCTCCAGCACAGGGCCACTCTGTCACTGTCTATTGCTGGTGGGTCCTCAGTGTCTGACTTGAGTTAAATCACTACGGAAAGTTCCAGAGACCAGATTTTTTGATCCTAAAGGTCTAATTTTTGAGTGTTTTATACTTTTTGTAAAGGCCACCAGCAGCTTAAAAACGCTAACATCTTATTTCACTGCATGCAAGTCATGATGTGACCACAGAAGCCAGATCCTACCCAAGTTTGCCTACAAATCTCAAGGTTAGAGGTGAGCGGCACCTGAGCTCCATGATGGCCCAGGTGGATCCCCATCCGGGCCCGAAACCTGCTCCCTGAGCACCCACCATAGCCAGGGAGGAAAGGACAGTGGACAGGAGGACACACTCTGCACCCCCCCGGCCATGTGGTGTGACGTCCTGCCACGGAGCCACCATGAGAAGTCCAGTGGGGAACAGAGAACCACGTGTCACACTGGCAAGAACCAACACCACTACCTCCTCCATGGCTTCCTGCACACCACAGCCCAGGATCCATGGGCCTGCCGGGAAAAAGAGGGAGTGGCGAGAGTGATGTCAGAACCCCTGCCTCCTCCAGTCAACAGCAGCAGGGCAGTATCCAGAACCCCAGGGTTTCCAAGCCTTTGCACCAGCTTACTCCCAGGGACACGTCCATTTCCCCTCCCCTGACAATCAGAGCTGGTGTCTCCCAATTGTCCTGAAATACGTCTCCATGTTTAGCTCTGCAGCTACATAGCAGGCATGCAGTATTTACCACAGTGAGCATAAGGATACGACTCCTCTGCTGAGCACTTCCTAGTGGTTTGCAGGATGTGAAGTGTTTTCAAACCCTGCGGCAGCCAGGTGGGTAGATGTGTTGTTGTCATCATCACGCCACAGAGCAGAGGAGTGAGGGCTGTGGGAGCTCATCCACCAGCACACAGCTGGTCTGCAGTGCAGGAGAAGTGGACCCTGGGCTGCAGGGCAATGGACCTTCACAGACGTCTTTAACAGAAAGCAAGCAGTGGCCCAGCCACACTGCCCCATACTGCTCCTGCTGTTCCTGGGTGCATGGAGTGTGGCAGGAAAATGAAAGATACTAGACAGCAATGCACCCTAAATTCAGTGGTTTATAATGCGAGGAAGTTATTTATTCCCACGTTCCTTGGGTCAAGAGTTCAGGTACCTCTTGGCAGGTTCTCTGCTCAGGGTGTCCCAGGCTGAAATCAAAGTGTTGGCTGCCACTGCAATTCTCAGCGGCTGCAGCACAGAGTCCTCTTCCAAGCTCGCTGTTTTTGGATGAGTTCATTTCCTTGCAGCTGTAGGCCCCAGGTCCTGTTTTCCTGCTAGCTGCTAGCCAAGAACTTGGCTGGAAACGGCTGCCTGCAGTTCCCTGCCAGGGGCCCCTCCTCTCTCAATGTTGCCTCCAAAGTGGGAAATAATCAGGCCTAGACTAAATGTGCTCTAGTTCCAACTAATAAATCTTATAAGACCCAAAAGGATAAAACTGTTTCCATGTAACTTACATAAGACCCAAAAGGATAAAACTGTTTCCATGTAACTTACATAGCAAAGCTAAAGAATATTTTTAAAAAATATCAAGCGTTCAACCAAGTGAAATTCACATATAAAGCACCCAATTAAAAAAATACCACAGAAGCACACAAGGAAAACACAACTGCTACATGGAGGGGAAAAAATCAAAACCAAGCTCAAACTAACACAGATGTTAGAATTAGCAGATAAGGATATTAAAATAGTCATTATAACTATATTCCACATGTCTAAAAAGTAGAAAAAAAATCTAAGAAAAAAAGATAAGTGGTACTTTTAGAGATGAAAGGTGTATATACTGAGGGGAAAGGTGTTGGATAGTATTAATAGCAAATTAGATGTTAAAGATGATCAGGAAACGTAAAAATGTAATGAAAACTATGAGAAATGAAACACAGCAAAAAAAGACAATTAAAAAAAGTTAGAGAACTCTGTGGGACAATGCAAAACAGTCAAATATATCTATAACTGGAAGCTCTGTAAACACAAGAACAGAAAAAATAGGTATGAAAAATACAGCCATAATTTTCAAGTTTTATAAAAATTCTACCCTTTCTAATTCAGAAAGCTCAATGAAATCCAAGGGACGAAACATGGGGGTGGGGGGGGATAAAAAAGCTACACCAAAACTGAAAATTATCAATTTGTTCAAAAGCAGTGATAAAGAGATCTTAAAAACTAGGAAGATAAAAGTGCTACGCATAAGAATGAAATTAAGAGTGACAGCAGATTTCTGGTTAGAAATAATGTAAGTCAGGGGCAGTGGAACAAGATCTTTAAAATAAAAAGAAATTCTATACACAGCAAAAAATATCTTAAAAGACTTTTTCAGACATACAACAACTAGAAGAATTTATTAACAAAAGGCCTTAAACAAGAAATATAAAGTCTTCCAGACAGAAGGAAAATAACAGTAAGTAGAAAGAGCCGATGTGGAAGAAATGGAACTCTCACTACTGCTGTAAGCTGTGATGCCACGGCACTCTACCTAGGGCAACATAGTGAGACTCTGTCTCAAAAAATAAATAAATAAACAAAACTTTAAATATGATTGCCCCCACTTATCTTGCTTTCCACAGTTTCAGTCACCTGGGGTCAAACATGGTCCAAATATTAAATGGAAAATTCCAGAAATAAACACTTGCTAAGTTTTAAATCGTGCACCACTCTGAGCAGCATGACGGAATCTTCTATCCATCCTGCCTGGGACGTGAGTCATCGTCTTGTCCAGCATGTGATACTTGCCCACTAGTCACTTGGCAGTCATCTTGGTGATCAATTGCTGTCAAGGTATCATAGTATGTGTGTTCAAGTCACCTCTATTTTACTTAGTGGCCCCAAAGCATAAGAATAGTGATGCTGGCACACTGTTAATTATTCCATTTTTCTATTAGTTTTTTAATCTTTACTGTGCTAATTTATGTATTGAACTGTATCATAAGTAAGTATATGTAGGAAAAGACATAGCACAGTCAGCCCTCCTTATCCTTGGATTCTGTGTCAGTGGATTCAACCAGTCATAGATGGAAAATACTCAGAAAAAAATTGTACCAAGTTCCAAAAAGCAAAATGTGAACTTGTCACATGCTAAGTAACATGCTGGATCGAGCGATGATATCAAGTATATCATAGGTTGATATGAGGTCTGATAATTAAGTTTGAAACTCATCCCAGAAAAAGCACAACATACTTCACTGCTGAAGACCATCATGGTCATCCTGGAAGTTCTCCTCTTGGGAAGATGTGCACCAACACCAGTGCCTAGTCTACACTTCAAAGCAATTTTACAACTGTCTTTCAGGAACAACCAGATCTGTCATTTTTCAGCACACAGAAACATGCAATAATGATGCCCCTCAGCAAGACATGTCCACACAATGACATGAACACAGCTGGGACACACTGATCTGCTGAGGTTATAAAACCTCACGGAGTTGTTTTTGTGTAATGCTGCCAATGTAGGTATACAGTGGCAAGTTCCCAAACTTCATGGTCAGGTCTCGTGAGACAACAGCTCCAATGGTCATTCCAGAAAAATAGTTCCAAAATTTCTTTGAAGGGTAAACTAGGCACTGGTGTCAGTGCACAGCTTCCCAAAAGAAGAACTTCTAAGATGACCATAGTGGCCTTCGGCAATGAGGTACATAGTGCTTTTTCTGGGATGAGTTTGTGAACCTAACTGCCAGACCTTGTATGTAAATAGTACTCCATTTTATCTGAGGGATTGGGCAACCTCGGACTGTAATATCCCTGGGGAGTCCTGGAGCCAGTCCCAGACACCAAGGGATGACGTATGTGCAAAGTTTGGCATCCGCTGGGGTCACGGGAACGTATCCCCTGATGCACGAGGGGGAACTTTGCATGTCATTTACACCCCAATGACACTGTTTCTGACAAAATAAACAGCTCATCAGCTTGACCTTCTTGCTATGGTCTTCTATAACTTTGGATCCCATCAACTAGTCCACTCTGAGTAGAAGCCCTACTTGCTAATCCCAATTTGATTACGTGCATCTTCTTTACACAGTGGGAGTCATTTCTTACCTGCTAGGAGGTCTAAAAGCAGACAGAACAAGTGCTGATGAGGATGGGAAGAAACTGGAGCCTTGCACGCTGCTGGCAGGACTGTGAACTGGTACAGCTGCTTCAGAAAACTGCAGGCAGGTTTCTCAAAATGGTCAATGTGGAACTGCCATAGGCCCAGGGCAAGCACATGACCACAAGTCCAGAGAGGCCTCATTTGTCACAGCCGAGAGGTGAAACCCCTCAACTGAGGGGCGGATAAGCAACGTGGTCTGTCCACAGGACGGTACCGTTGGACTGTTACAAGGCATGAAGTCCTGATGCTTGCTACCACCTGGATGAGCCTTGAAAACATGTCAGGTGAAAGGACCCAGTGACAAAAGGCCACGGAGTGCATGGTTCTGTTTGTGCAAAAGTCGAGAATAGGCAAATCCAGACAGAGATAGACCAGTGGGAGGCCCAGGCTGGGGGAGAGATGAGGAGTGACCACTAATAGGTACAGGGGTCCTTTCTTAGGGGGTTTAAATAGCTCTAAAGTCACATTGTGGTGATGGACACACAGCTCTATTAAAACCATCGAGCTGTGTGCTTCAGGTGCATATCGGAGCACGTGAAATCCATCTCAATAAAGCTGCAAGATGAAAAACAAGCTCCATATAAAAAGATGACACAGTCTTACGTGATTCCTGATATGAAACCATCTCATTTGTGTTGGCAGTTAGAATTTAAGATACCTGTCAGGCCCCCCAAGGGCAAGCCAAGCCGTCTCCATCTGCCTGCTAACTCCGGCCGGGGGGCCAGCTCATCACTCCTCTGTGGGCCACGTGCCATCTTGCCTTCATTCTATTTCTAGAAGAATCCCCCAGCAACCATGCTTTCTAATCCTCCTAAGAGCACTTAACCTATGCCGAGGCGACGGTGGTCCAGGCCTGCGTGCCCATTCCCTCTACCCCTCGCTGCTGTGGGCACACGGATTCCTGCCTCTGGCTCATCAACCTGCTGATCTGCACAGACCCCCCAGCAGCACTCTGGGCCCCGCCCACTCTGGTCACCACGGGGGCTCACAACATGCTAAGGGGGATGTTACTCACACAAGAAAAGCTTCTGTGAAAGGGCAGAGGAGGCCTCCGTGTTGCAGCCCATCCAGAGAAAGGCCCATTTACCCCCAATAAGAAAGGAAGTCTTATCTCTCCACCTGCCACCTTGACCTATAAAAACACCATCTCAATCCCAAATAGGTTGAAAATTCAAGAATAAAGAAAATTAAAAAGTACTTGGCTTACAAAAATATCTGACAGGTAAATAATTAGCTTTACTTGTTCCTTTATAAATTTCCTTGGGACCCCAAAAGATTACCTCTTAAAACAACAAATTATGTCCTGAGATGATAATGGGTCTTTCGCTATCTTTATTTTTATGTTGATTTCAGAATAATTGTTTACTGTTAGATTGGTTCAATGTTTAGCTATCTGGATTTCCATCTGATGTTAATTTAACTTATTACTACAAGTTAAATCGAGTACACCCAAGGCAGTTTTACAGAAGCTCCCAATGTGTAGTTTATCGTGTTTGTTCCTTACTTCGGGAAGCCACACAGACCTCTTTTCTCCCCATTGTTATGGAAGGAAGTAAGACAGCCCATCAGAAAGATATAAGATTTTTTCCCTCAAGATTGTTCATCTTTTGTGCCAGCAATCTGTCTTTTAGGAAAGATAGAATAAAGCCGATATTTAGGTATATCAAGTGATTCAGTGCAAGCATCTCTCAAAACCATGATCAATATTCTCATGTTTTTAGCACTGTTTTCAGTCATAAATATCTTTCCTGTAAAAAAGAAATAATTCTTCTTTCAGTCCACAGTGTCTGCAGTCGATACAAAGTCCCAGCAGCAGCCACGTCAGCCTGGCAGGGCACAGGGCACGTGCTGGAGGAGCCCCCTTCTCGCTAAATCACCAAGAGCCTGCCAGGGGTAAAGACCCCCAGAGAAGTGTGTGGCCAGAGGAGGAACCTGTGCTGAGAACTCGGCAACCAGAAAGGCTTTTACTCTGAAGCATGTCATGGTCTGTACCGAATTCCAGTTTCCTCCTCCCAGCTTCACCAGGGAGAAAAAGGCAAGACTGACTTCATAGCGTAGAAATAACATATAATATCCCTTTAAAGTCAAAACCTGCAAAGGTTACACAGACCACAAAGGTTTAAGAGGCATACAATTAAACGCTTTTACACGTGTTAGAAATACCTGCCCAGGTAACTCTACTTAAGAGTTACTCTTTCTAAATGTGCCAGCCACTTGTGGAAATCCGAGTACAGAAGTACGGTGTACTGTGGAAGTGAACACTTTGAACTAATTATTGAAAACAAACCACTGTCTCATCGGTCAAATCGCAGCGTTGCCCACACACAGTGCGTGTGTCCGGGGAAGCCAGGTGGGGACCTACGGCGACAGCCCCAAACATGGCCCAGACCAATGGAAGCTGCTTCCAGTCACCATCAAAAGGGTCCTTTATGATGTCCTCCACATCACTCTGGTGTCTGCAAGGTTTAAACGATGGTCAGGACAGCCATGGCGGCACCTCCTGGAGAGCTTGATCTGTAGATGGACGCAGCTGATCTGTGAAATGCTGAGGGTGCAACAAAGTCAATGGGAGGCTGATGGGCTCCACCCCCATTTTTTAACCATTAAGAATAGAAACTGCTGAGAATAAATTTCTTTTTTAAAATGCTCAGCCAAGGGATCCCACTGAAATGGTTTTGCCTCCAGGTGGGTCTGGGGCACCGTGGCTGGGTGACCACATAGTCACAGGCATGTCCTCAGCACAGACAGGGCCTCTTCCTCTATGGGGGTTTGGGGGAGCCTCGAAGACACAATTTAATAGTCTCGGGTTTTACTTCTGAGAAGTCTCTGTACTTCGGCAAGTAGCAAAACACACCAACATCGACCATTCTGCTTCTGGGTGCCTTGTTTCATCGGAAATCGTTACTTCACTCAAGTGACAGATAGCAGGGAATGATGTGTAGGTGGCTTATTCGCCACACAGCCTCTGCGGCCTGGGACTTTGACAGCAACCCGGAGTCTCGCTTTCCAAGACAACCACTGGACCACAGCAGGACCTCGAACTCGATGGCGCCGTGCCTGTACCACTCCGAGCTCTGTGAAGACTCAGAAAGATACAGGCCACCACGGCCTTGGAACGGGGGCGTGTGCACGGCAGCGCCACAGAGTGGACACATTCGCCACTCCAGGTTGAAGCCCACACGGTAGGTGCTGCGTCTTTTTGACCTTACAGAAGAGTCATTATTCCTTCAGAGTGTTGTGCTAACACTGCTGTGGACAGGTCCTAACGGCGGACATCCAAGAACCTTGTTGTGCCACTCCAGAATGCAAAAGCAGCACCCCAGACCATAGGAGGCTGTCAGCGTTACGGATGCATGTCTCCAAAGAGCAGCCGTGGCTCCTGGCAACGCCACCAAAGGCAACAGCTCTTGGTAAACATTCACAGTAAAGATGCAGATGAAACGTGCTTCCTCGGGTGGCCCTGTCAAGGGGTCAATGTCCAGCTTTCCTGTGCGGCCAGCAGGTACAGACAGCTTGGTAGGGGTACGAGTCTGGGGAAGACGCCTGTGGACGTCTGTGTATTGTAAGCCAGAGGGCTTGGGCCGCCCAGCCCAGGAACGTCTCCCAGACACACTGCAGACCCTCCCAGGAGCCCTCGGCTCTGTGGCCAGCCTCCCCGTATTGACATCCTGTCTCCACTTCTGAGGAACAGTTATCGTACCGCTCCATGCCTCAGTTTCCCCACCTGTCCCACCAAGTGGTTGTGGAGACTGCGTCAGATTTAACATGTAAACCAGTTTCAAAGGTGCTAACGGTGATGGCAACAACAGCCCTGATGCTTCTTCCGGTTACCACGCAGGCTCCAGCGCTTCAATGAGGACACATTTGTCCACTGATGGGATGACTCTTACTTTCCCCCCCTCTGGAATACGTGTGTGACTTAAGAACCAAAAATCAGTAATTAAAATGTGAGTCTGGCCAGGTGCAGTGGCTCATGCCTGTAATCCCAGCACTCTGGGAGATCTAGGCAGGTGGATCCCTTGAGTTCAGGAGTTCAAGACCAGTCTGAGAAACAGCCAGACCCCATCTCTACCAAAAATAGAAAAACTAGCTGGGTATTGTGGTGGGTGCCTGTAGTCCCTCTTGCCTTAGCCTCTCGAGTAGTTGGATCACTTGAGCTCAGGAGTTTGAGGTTGCTGTGAACTACAATGATGCCATAGTCTTGTATCCAGGGCAACAGGGTGGGCCTCTGTCTCAAAAAATAAAGATAAAACAAATGGAAATAAGTGGAGTTCTCTGACACCAAGAAACCCCCCCACCCACCCGAGTCAAAGGAAACACATCACTCGTCAGCCAACCCTTCCTCCTAGGAGCCCAAGCACAGCCGACCCCACCCAACTTTGGAGTGGTCCTGTGACCTTGGCAGTTCAGAGCTCCTGTGCTCACACATGTGGTGCCCTTTACCCTCACGTTCAGCACAGCTCTGTCTAGAGAGCACTGGTGGCAGTCCAGGGAAGTTCAGTTCTTTCCCTTGTTTTAATGTATAAGCAGGCTGAGTCCCATGGGGGAGTCACCTAAGACTGTGGCGTGAAGGCGAGGCTCTCAGCCCTGCAGCCCATCCTGCTCGGACGTCCTCAGGGAGCCCATGGAGCCTGCCGAGGCCACTTCCTGGGCTCTTCTCTCTTCTGCTGCCTGCAGCTCTCAAATGACAGAGAGTCCCTTGCTTGATTTGGACAAATGTCAGGCTCTAGTTCTGATATTGCATGAAAGGGTCTTTTGGAACTTGTAACACAATCTGTCCTTGGTCTGTGCTGGAAAAGCCCGAGTACCCGAGAGTCTGTCTGAATCACACCCAAGCGGCTCCCACGGAGCCTCCTTGGCAGGGTGCCCCCCAGTATGGCCCCCCACACCATGTCTGTGGGAAGAACCGAGTGGCAGTGGCACACACCGGGGTACCATCTAAATGTTGGCTCCGTGTGTGAGAGGAGCAAATGAGTAAGCTGCAACAGACACACCCACGCTCCATCTCACAGCCCCCTGGAACCAGTTGAGGGAACTCAAACAGAGTGTACTGTGTCATAGGGAGCTGTCATCCAGGCTAATTTCTGTGATGCTGGTGGCCTGGGGATGGCCTCAGCAGCTCTTGGGTACATGGGGACATGGGCCTGGACGACCACACGCTCTTTCTCCAACTTCCTCCTTGGGACCCTTCCTAGCTCTGTCTGCAAGTCCCTACTACCTGAGAAGCCAAGTATCAACGCGGGGCCCCGTTTCGGGCACCACCTGGGACTCTGCATTCAGGGAGAGTCTGCAGCTTCACAGGGCCGCCTCTCTCCTCCTGGCTTTTAAAGCACTATGATTCTTTGACGGGCAGATCTTTTTCACCTACTTGGAAAAGGTCATAGCTGTCTTCTAGACAGATGAAACTGTTTGAAGCCTGGGAAGCCTAATAAATAGGAGGTTTGTGTACTTTAGAGAAAAAATGAAAATCAGAACCTGACAACATCACAGCCCAGACCTTCTAAGGAGAGGCCTCCCAGAACCGCTCCCCTCAGCTCACCCCCAAGGGGCCTTTCCGGACCGGGCTCAGTGTCACGAGCTTCCTGCCAGCCACATTTTGAGTTCTGACAGCCTCCCCATGAAGAAGGTATTATTCTTCCTATTTTATAGCAAAGGAAATGAAAACGTGTAGGTTAACTTTCCCCCCAAAATTGTGAGTTAGTATGCGAGCTGATGTCTGAGAGACCCCAAAGTTAATAACTGCCACTAACATTTACTTCACTGCCAAGGGCGAAATGCTGCTCGGGCCGATGGTTCCTGAACTCATGGTATTAGGTGTCCACAAGAAGGAACTCAAAATTAACCAGCCCAAATTTATTCCATATCCTGCCCTTTAAAACACCCGTGCTCAACTGAGATACAACCACTGTGCCAAAGGTAATTTTTCTGTCTTTTTTTGAGTGTCTCACTCTGTCACTCTCAGCAGAGTGCCTGGCATCAAAGCTCACAGGAACTTCAAACGCTTGGGCTCAGGCTACCCCTGGCTTCGCCTCCCAAGTAGCGGGGCTTCAGGCACCTTTCACAACACCTGGCTAGTTTTTCTATTTTTTCGTAGAGAAGGGGGGTCGTACTCCTGACCTCAAGCAATCCATCCTCCTAGGCCTCCCAAGAGTGCTGGGATTAGAGGCATGAGCCACCATGCCTGACCAATAAAGATCTTTCAGCATTTTTGAAGTGCTTTAAGTACAAGGTGTGAGGAAAAACCAAACAATCATGAAGCCTGTCTAAAAGCAGGACAGGCCAAGTTTCACCTAAAAGACACTGGAGAAGGACTGGAGGGAGGTCACTGCAGCTTGGGCCGCCCACATGCCATGCTCCTGACCGTGGGGGTCTTGGGGCCCAGCGCAGGCCCAGGTCATTGTGGAGCGCAGCTGGGGCAAAGCAACTGTGGGAGGCGGCAGCAAGTGGTAGCCTTACGGTCACTCCACAGCACCCAGTCTGGATTTTCAGAATAGGTTTCATGCCTGGGAATCAAGACAATTGGACTTTCCTCCTGGCATTCTGGAAACTGCTCAGCTAATCTGCGTCTTGTTTTAATTCAATGTGGAACATTTATAAGATTTTTAAGCAATCCTAATCTATTATTAGGTCACTAAAACAGAAATCCACGTTTCAGCCTTGCTGGGGTAACAGAACTGAAGTTCTTTGTACCATACTTAGTAGGTTAAGGTTATAAGACACTTGAATTAGGCGATGTTCACAAACTCACAAGTGACCAAAGTCAACAGCACTTTCAACTTTATAAACTGCCTTAAATATCTCATTAGGAGATTTACACTCTAGAGTGACATTTTAAATTATGTCGTAAAACTGCTAGTTTTCAAAAAAGTGATGAGAGAGGATAATGGAAGAATATCTATAAATTGATTAATAATCCTAGCTACCCTGTGTAAGCCCCTTTTAAACAGAAGGCAATATTCCTCCACGGATTATCCTGTGAGTTTGTTATTCCCGGTCACAAACAGGGAATACACGGAGTAGAGGCTGGTGACAGCCGAGATCCCACAGCCACCAGGGTTGAACCTCTCATCTGTGTACTCCCACTCCCCAGGTATCAAGGGTCCATAGCCTCCCCTTTCACGTGTCACTGTCTCTCATGACTGAGGGTCTTAGATATAAGATCTGAGAGAAATAAGAGGAAAAACCGGCTTTGAAATAGCTGATACAGTAAAATTTTAACAATTTTATGGGAGATCTAGGGAACCTGTCATGTGATGGATTTTACAGCAAGCTCACCGTACGCATGCACAAGCGGGCTGGGGTATCCAACCCGGACCCTGGCCAACTCGGAGACAGGCCTCCGCACACACCGCAAGTCAGCGGAGTGAGTCCCTTCTGCAGAGAAACTGAGGTTAGACACAGGGTAACCTGCTTCAGAGCTAAGATTAGAACCCAGGTCTGTCTGTGGAGTCATCACAAAGAACACGGTAATGTCTCTTCCACCCCAAACTAGGATTCATGTACATATGTTTAAAAGGAATAAAAACTCATTGCTCAAATATGACGCAAAGTCACATATGCATCACAGTACTAAATTATTCATTAAAATCTTAGCAAAAGTTTTCTAAAACTTTGCAGAGAACTGTTCAATACAGTGAGTTTGTTATAAACCCCTCAAGAAATAATATTATGGCTCTTAAAAAAAAAAAATCGGGGGAGGAGCCAAGATGGTGGCCGAGTAACAGCTTCCTTGCAACTGGGCACAGTGAGACTGGGGAGAGAAGAATTCAGGCATCTCTGGCTGGCAAGGTCTTCCCAGAAACATCCCTTTGGGGACACAGGGAGACAGTGTGAGACTTCTGGAACCCCAGAGGAAGGCAAAAGCAGTGGAGATCTGGACTCATTGAAACCCTAGTCCAGAAGCACGGCAATTTAAAGAGCAGGAGGAAGTGAAAGAAAAATTAGGACAAGGAAACATAAAAGAAATCATGAGGAAGAACCAGCAGAAAACTCCTGGCATCATGAAAAACCAGTCCAGAGCAACCCCTCCAAGGGGCTGTAAGGTAGATACTGTAGAGGATTCCACCTATAAGGAAATGTTAGAAATGTCAGAAAGGAAATTTAGAATATAGTTGATGAAAACAATCAAGGAAATGAAGGAAGAAATGAAGGAAAATGCTGATAAAGCGGAAAAAGAAATCCAAAAACAGAATCAATTAAGAGAAGAATATAAAAAGGATACAGCAGAGTTGAGGGAACTGAAGCAGTCAATTAGGGAACTTAAAGATGCAGTAGAAAGTATCAACAACAGATTAGACCATGCAGAAGAAAGAATCTC
>CAUYON010211973.1:0-16323 GCA_963573935.1 Arctocebus calabarensis
CATCTATGCCTAACCTCTTCAGCATTCTAATTAGAAAAGGATGCTGGATTTTATCAAATGCTTTTCCTGCATCTATTGAGAGGATCATTTGGTCTTTGCTTTTGCTTCTGTTGATATGGTGAATAACATTTATGGATTTACATATGTTAAACCAGCCTTGCATCCCTGGGATGAAATCTACTTGATCATGATGTATGACTTTTTTGATGATAAGCTGTAATCTATTGGTTAGGATTTTGTTGAGAATTTTTGCATCTATATTCATTAGTGAAATTGGTCTAAAGTTCTCCTTTTTAGTTAGGTCTTTTCCTGGTTTTGGTATCAGGGTGATGTTTGCTTCATAGAATGTGTTGGGGAAGATTCCTTCCTCCTCGATTTTTTGGAATAACTTCTGCAATACAGGAATAAGCTCATCTTTGAAGGTTTGATAGAATTCTGGTGTGAAACCATCTGCACCAGGGCATTTTTTTGTTGGGAGATTTTTTTATTGTTTCTTTGATCTCAGTGCTTGAAATTGGTCCTTTCAGGAGATCTGTTTCATCCAGGCTAAGTCTAGAGAGAGGGTGCGATTCCAAATATTGATCCATTTCCTTCACATTGTCAAATTTCTGGGCATAGAGTTTCTGGAAGTATTCAGAGATAATCTCTTGTATCTGTGTGACATCAGTTGTTATTTCCACTTTATCATTTCTGATTGAGGTTACTAGAGATTTTGCTTTTTTATTTCTAGTTAGTCTGGCCAAAGGTTTGTCTATTTTATTCATTTTTTCAAAAAACCAACTCCTTGTTTCATTAATTTTCTGAATGATTCTTTTGTTTTCAATTTCATTAATCTCTGATTTAATTTTGTATATTTTCTTTTCTTTTGCTGGGTTTAGACTTAGATTTTTCTTCTTTTTCCAATTCCATAAGATGGCTTGTGAGTTTGTTGATAAACATCTTTCTGTTTTTTGAATGTAGGCTTCAAAAGCGATAAATTTTCCTCTCAGGACAGCTTTTGCTATATCCCACAGGTTTTGGCAAATTGTATCTTAATTGTTGTTATACTCATGGAAGTTAATGATTTCATTTTTTATTTCTTCCTGTACCCAACTATCATTCAACATAAGGTTGTTTAACTTCCATGCCTCTAAAGGAGATATTACACTGTAAAACAGATTAAAATTCACATATCAAAGTTGTAATAGTCATACAGCTTTCCCTCTGCTAGTTATATAAAATTACAAATATGAAATTAAATTCTATATTTTTTTTTGAGACAGAGTCTCACTATGTCACCCTTGGGAGAGTGCTGTGGCATCACAGCTCAAAGCAACCTCAAACTCTTGGGCTTAAGTAATTCTCTTGGCTCAGCCTACTGAGCAGCTGAGACTGCAAGTCCCCTCCACAATGCCTGGCTATTTTTTAGTTGCAGTTGTGATTGTTGTGCAGGGCTCGAACCCACCAGCCTCGGTGCATGTGGCGGGCGCCCTACTCACTGAGCTACAGGTGCCACCTTTTCTTTTCTTTTTTTTTTTAAGAAAGAGTACTACTTTGTCACCACTGGTAGAATGTCATGGTATCACAGCTCACAGCAACCTCCAACTCTTGGGCTTAAGCGATTTTCTTGCCTCAGTCTCTCAAGTAACTGAATCTACAGGTGCCACCACAATGCCAGGCTATTTTTAGAGACAGGGTCTTGCTCTGGCTCAGGCTGGTCTCAAACCTGTGAGCTCAGGCAATCCACCTGCCTTGGCCTCCCAGAGTGCTAGGATTACAAGCATGAACCACCACATCTGGTCCTGAAATTAAATTCTTATTATTTAGTACATCAAATTTTATTGCTATAAGTATTTATTTTCAGGCATTTCATATTTGCTAGATGCCTTAAAGACATAGTTACAAATTGTTAATACTAATATTCCACTAAGAAGAAGAACAGCAATCACAAAGATGAAACAACCCAAGAGCCCATCAACTCAAGAAAGGATTAATAAACTGTGGTGTACGTATCCCATGGGATAGTATTTGGTCATAAAAATTTGGCTTTTTTGCATCTTTTATAACAACCTGTATAGATTTGGAGAACATCCTCTGAAGTATCACAAGATCAGACAAACAAGTGTCACATGGACTCAATACCAATTTGAAACAACAATCACAGATCCACATGAGAGAAAAAAATCAGGTAGGGGGAAGGGAGTTTAGTGGGTCCCACTGACAGACATAATGCATGAATAAATGGCACATTCCCGGAGTGAAGGACAAAGCTAGAACTCAGACTTTAATAACATGTGTAAACTATATAACCTAATGGTTTGTACCCTAATATTAATCCGAAATTCAAAAAAAGGAATAGTGATCTTCTTTAGTCTAGTGGAAAACAATTATATTGAGAGTTCAAAGGCCTGAGTTTGTGTTTCACCCTGCTTTATGAAACATGTCCTTTAACCACTTTGGTCCTGCCACATGTACTTACAGGGATACCTTGAGAATCAAGCACTCTGTGGGGTACCACATGAAGGACAGGCATTAATACATAAAGGTTTCAGTGTTTAATAAAAGTTAGATCAGATAGATCTAATCAACAAATGCTACCCTAGGTGAGCTGCCATATAAAAATATACAGAGCTAGTCCCTATTAATTCAGGTAGGAAAAGAGATTAAAGGAAGGAAGTACCTTCCTCTCTTATGAGAGGGAAAGGCAGGACCAGCAGTTGCAAGGCTCCAAGGAATATAGTGGCATCAAGTTGCTCAAGGACGAAAATTAAGTTCCTGATCAAAATGAATTGCTGAAGAGAAAGGAAAATTTAAAGAGGCTAGAATTATTATTCCTCTGAGTAGAAGTTAGGGATCTAATCTCTCAGAGTCTTGGGCTTCTTCTAAGAAAAGCCAGTTCCTTCATTCTTTCTCTTATTCTGCATACAAGACTGCATCTCCCTACAGTGAGGCACCAATAGGCTAGAGAGAGCAAAGAAGTTTTGCTGTGAACATAACTCAGGACATGTTCTGATTTCATTGTGTTTTCCTGGACTTGAAGCCTGATTTTGGATGCAAATTTGGTTTCTCCAACTAAATGTGAGCAAGGGCATTGTAGCACGAGGCTTTCCATTTCACGCCCAGTGTCCAGTTTCCATTTTTCGAGATGTCAAGAGGTCGTTGCATCCACGGTAGCAGCAGCCATGTTCTGTACACCACCATTCAGTCACCAACTTCCACAGTGTTGAGATACTCGGGTGGGCGTGGCAGCTTTCTGATCCCAGCTTGGATTGCAGTTATAGGAATGTGCTCTGAAATTACAGAATTTTCAGCTTCTGGTACCTTCCATTCCTGCAGCAGCTAACAGTCCCAGTTCTGTAGTGTTCTAGCAGTTGCTCCAGAACGTCAGGCCTAAGGCCTGCTTCTCCAGTTGTTCTAGCAATTTTATAAGCACTTAATTCCTGTATTACATCCCTTTCTGCCAAGAATATCTAATACAAGTTCTATTTTGTAAACTAAATTCTGATGATGAAGGTTGTAACTCTGATGCCTACTTCAACTAATTGGCAGTGGTTGACTAGAGCAATGTGTTAAGAAGAACATGAGATTTAGTCCAAACTCAGTGGAAATGATTTTCTATGCCCAGCATGGGGGAGAGGGTCATTATACTCTTGCCACCTTAGAATACATCAGCCCCACCTAACAAATCACCATTTGTCAGTATGAATAAATATGAAATTGGAAAGGATAGACAAAATTTCAAAATTCAGTCCCATTTCAAAGAGAGATAGAGTAAAAATTAACTAGGCAGACCAAAATTAAACAAAGATAGGGTGGAGGAAAATGTTAGATTTATTCACAGGAATGCTAATTGAACCATATGTGAGTTACAATTTATCATACTCAAAATAGCAAAAGTTACTTCAACACAATCCCACTAGTCTAAACTCAATCTTCGAGGATGAAATCGTCTGGCCATTTTGTTCTCCGAACTTGATGAATTGAACACTGCTGGATATTATTTTAAAGGATCAATTTTAAAGAAACTTCAAATCAAAAATCAAACTATTAGAAAAGAATATAACAACAACCAAAAAAACGTTCTGTTCCTGTTCCTTTATAACTGTTTACCCTGGTAAGGTAGGTTGGTGACGGTTGTTTTTTTCCCCCCTATTCTGAAAGGCAATCATTTTTTTCCTGAAAGTGTTATACTTCAGTCATTTAAGCTTCCTAATTTGACGCTTTTTGGTTAAGAAGGAAACCTTAAATGAGGAAAGGAAATACTGAGAGGAAATTACTTGAACAGAACTTAATAGTTTTCTGATATGAAGCTGTGATCACATTTTTTTCACAGTATGAGTCAGTCATATAAATGTTTGGTTTACTTAGTTTCTTAATTTGATATGAAACTAAACTGGGCAAAACTTGTCAGGAAAATGTTATTTTCCATGAGTTAAACTACATTGATTCCATTATAATATGGTATTTCATATCTGTAAGTGAAACTGGTTTACATGGGCTTTTGGTCAGCATAAAGCCCATTTGTAAAAGTATGTTTTTAAATGAATTACTTACTGGTCCATGCTATAATTTCAGTAAACCTGCCTCCTACATGGGGATTTGAAGATCATGGTTATAGTTACTATTAGTGTGAACCCAATGTAAGTAGGGTTCATTATGAAACTCACTGGAGATTTCTAACGTGATTATATCCTCTTTGTAATCCACAAAAAGGAACTCTTCAAAAGGTAACAGTCAGCGAGACTGAGATGGGAACCACCTGGTTCACTTGTAAATCATATCCTCATTTTTTGTAGTATGTCGTTGCTGTTCTGTCCTATTAGCACCAGAAAATGAAATTCAGAAAGGTCAGTTTTTATTTCTTGCCCTTATAAAAATGGAAAAGGGGTTTAACATCAGCTGTTAGGGTAGTTTGCTACCTACTCTCTGGCAGAAAGCCCCATCTAACCCATGAGAACCCCAAACCATCTTTCTTTATGCAATTGAGTATGTTCCCTAATGGTTTCATGTTTGAGCAAATATCTAGTACTATTTTTTTTAATTTTTTGTTTAATTTTATTTTTTAAACTGACACAATAATTATGCATATTCATGGGGGACACAGTAATATTTTGATTCCTAAAATATGTAGTGATCACATCAGGGTAATTAGTTTATCAAACCATCTCAAACATTATTTCTTTGTGTTGGGAATATTCAATATCCTCCTTCTGGCTTTGTGAAACTATAGAATATATTACTATTTGAATGTCATCCTATAGTGGTATAGAACACCAGAACTTACTCCTTCTTTCTAGCTGTAATTTTGCATCCTTTATCAAATCTCTTCTGAGTTCTCCCTTCCCACTATCCTTCCCAATCTCTAATGTCTTCTGTTCTTTTTTAAACTTTATTACCAATCTTTGTCATTTTTCTATTACTCACATATTATTCTTCTTAAGCAGACAGAATAGGCAGTCACAAACTTGGTACCTGAAAGGCTCCCATGACTAAGAATATCCATGACTCATGTGCCATAAAAATAGAAAGTCTGCCATTACCAAAACCAACAACAAAAAACTAATTTAGCTCATGATAAGGGTTGCTAACAAACATTGCCCTCAGCAGCTTCCTATCAATTCAAAAAAGGAAGAAATCCAAAAGTTCTGTGTATTCTTTTGGGTCATGCCATCCTGTTTGTAAAGGTAAAACTCTTGGGAGGGGTAGATCATTGTGTCCCTACAGCTGAACCTCTTTCTAAGTAAATACAACACAGAGCATGAGATCGCTAGGTTCCCTGAAGTTCTGTCTGAAAGATGGTACTTCATCTAAGTCACTGACTTGAATCCTTACCTCTAAACTAATTTCTTCTTCAGAGGTGCAAGTGTGTGTGTTTGTGTGTGTGTGTTTTACACGTAAATCCATTTCTTCTTCCATGGGACCACTTTCCAAAGAATTTAATTCCCTGGTTCTCTGCCTTAAATCTTGTAAGGAGAATTCTCCTTCAAATTTCTATTGAAGCTCCCATCCCACCCAGAAGCATATTCTTTTATGGTCTGAAGCTGGATGGCACAGCGGGAAAGGCCACAGCTCTGGAAACTCCTGGCTTGAAGTCTCAACTCTCTCACATAATATGTGATCTAAAGCAAGTTACTTAATTTTTCCAAGACTCATCTTTGTCCTCTGTAATAAGGTTAATAATATCTACCTTATAGAGGCTATGGTAGGCAGAATAAGGAACCAAAAAAATAATGTGCACACCCTAATCCATGGAATATATGAGAATACATCACATGGCAAAGACTTTGCATGCTATGGACATTGAGATAGGGTGATTATCTTGAGCCAAATCTAATCATATGAGTTTTTAAAAGTGGAGATCCATTCCAGAGTGTTTTTATAAGGAGATATGACAATGGAACAAGAAGCAGAAAGATGGCAGCATAAGAAGGACTCAACCCACCATGGCTGGCTTAAAAGATGAAGGAGGCTGGGACCTGGGAAATGTAGGTGTCCTCCCAAAGCTGAGAAAGACAAGGGAACAAATTCTCCCATTGAGTCTCCAGGAAGGAACACAGCCCTGATGATACCTTGATTTTTGCCGAGTGAGATCCACATTGTACTTCTGTCTAACCTTGTGTTGTGTTACTCATGGAGGAGGAAGTACATGCATTCTTTGTGATTTACCAGGAGGAGACTCTTGGACGTCTGTACCTGGTTTCTCACAGACTTTGCCCATGTTTCTTTACCTTTTGCTGATTTTACTTTGTATCATTCACTGAATTAAACCTGAGCTGCTGAATCCTTAAAAAAAAAAATGAAAAAGAAAATGCGATGTTGTTTTAAGCTCCTAAATATGTAATTTGTGACAGCCACGACAAAAACCAATGTAAAGGCATTGTAAGGAAGCATAAGTAGAGGGCCTGCCAAAGTACAGGCACTGAGTAAGCCCTAAACAAGTATTAGTTTCCTCCCACAATTTATCTAGGAAACTCTAATTCATTTATTCACCAAAAATAAATTAATACTAACCACTACAAGCTGTATACTATTCTGGGAATTCATGGAGATTACATCCTAACCAAAGGAACAAAATCACTTCATATACTTGAGGTAAGTTTTCATATTCTATACAGACCAGCTCAAGTAAGCATTTGTTTTTCTCAACCATCCTGCCACAGGTTCCCACACACTCACATGTCAACAAGACTTGCCAACAGCTGTACACTTTCTAGTCTTTGACCAGCTTGCTTAGGGTGAGCTGGTTTCCATAGAATTTTAAATTAGGAACTTACTGATGTTTCATTTTGCCTTCAAGAAGCAGATGAAAACTAAAGGCTACTGATGGGTTTGGTCTTAGCATGCCTGTCTCTGCTCATATAACCATGCAAAATACAAAAGCCTAGCCAAAAATGTGCATATGACCTCTAATGGCCACAAGCATGGAAGTTCAATTCAATCCCTTTAGAAAGCTACATGGGAGACAAGAGCTCCCAGAGGAGGGGGTGGAAGTGGGGAGTAAGAATGGAATTGGTGCTGTTTACCTTAAAGGTTTCACAGATGGAAACACCAAAAATAAACACCAATTTTCATAAGTTCAGACTCACGATATTGAGTCCAGAGCTAGGGCCTAAATTTAAGCTGTTTTTTCAAAAGAACTCTAGAACTTCCCAGGGAAGAGTCTACTTAAACTAGTCACGCGCCTGGTTTGTCCTCTGCTCCATATTTCCTGGAGGGCTTGTTAATTCATCTAATGAGCTCGAGATGCTCAGACCCCCACACACACACACATACACAGGAGTGACGCACCTCTCTGACTAGTCTTTAGGACAAAATGCTGCTGGCAGCAAGGGAGTTAGGAAGTGCTTCACTATTCTCCCCAAGCTGGACACTGCAGGATCTTCTGCCCCAGATCGATTCCACCTGATACAAGATAGGACAAAACCAATTCTGTCTCTATAGGTCAAAATTAAAGTCCTCTTTCCAGAGGTAAGAATCCCACCCTAGACACAAGCAGCTGAGTCAGCACCCCCTGGAGGAGCACTCAGATATTCCCATTCTCGCTATTAGGTAGGAATAAGGAGGAGAGGGAACATATTCTTTGTCTAGAGCTGTCTACTGAGAGGCGGATGACACTAAGAGATGCTTTATCTGCTAGGAGGAACAAATTGACCAGACAGGGCTCCCAAGAAAGAACAGGTGACATGTCAAGAGGGTCCCCAAGGATTAACCAGATGTTTGGTCTGTAACAGAGGGTCTCCAAGGACTCAGTAAGCAGAAAGAGACAGAAAAACCACAAAGTGGAGATATGATCCAGGCCTCAATAGAGGGTCTTTGGGGCATGTGCACAGTTGAGGTAACAGTGTCCCTAAATGACCTATCCCCATTAACATAGTAAAAATCACACCCACCAGGGCCATGACAGTTTACAAATACCATGGCAACCTCCAGAAATTGCCTTACAAGAATAGAAAAGGGAAGGGTTCCCAATTCTGAGAATTTGCCATCCCTTTCGAAGGAAAACCATGAATATTCCACCCCCCACTTAACATAAAATTAGGGAATCAACATAAAAGGAGAAATCTTGTTACACTCAGGGTCTCCTCCACTTGAGGGGGCTGACCTGTTCCTTTTCCGGAATATACTATGTTTTAATAACTTTGCACTTTGCCTGCTTGCACTTGCTTGCTGTGTTCATTTACTGGTACTCGGGTACCAGTAACCATTCTTTAGCACTGGGAACCAAGAACCTGGGGACATGAGGACCTGACATCTGATCTCAATACCTTGCATCACATTGTGGTAACCTCTGTAGTTTTACTCTGCTTCCAATAGTCCTCTTCTACTATATTTGAGATGCTGTGAATACAGGGAGAAGCACTAAAGGGTAGACTTTACACACATTAGCGTGTGGATCCTGGTCAGACAGAGCAAGGTGGGGGTCTTCAGCAGGGGATCTGGCACCTCCCACCATCCAGGGAAATCAAGCCTCACTGTCAGAGAAGGACTCCAGGATGATTCTGGGGGTCTGATAGTTTGATGGAACTTCCCTTGTAGTGCCCCTTTCTTCTCTGTGTGTAAACACGTGTGTGTGTGTGTGTGTGTGTTTTAATGTTTGTATTGATGTCAAGATGCTTGTATAAAAATAAGACTTAACAGTGTACTATTTGGGCTCCTGGTTTCCCACATCTCCCCACCTCCTTGAGCAGCTGGCATAGCTAGAGGACTGTTTATTCCATGGCTTATTTCCCCTTTATCTTTGATGTCCCAAGATGTCAAAGGTTGTAAATTTAATATTGATTTTATAAAGTAGTTTTACTCTAACATGTCAGTTACGATTAACTTCAACCTGGAAGAAACTCAGCCACTGATCTGGATTTGCACGCAATGTGGCTCCCTAGCTTTCCAGCTCTCTGAGTGAATGCTTTATTTATTAGAGTATGCAGTGGTTTGTAAAGGCCAGGACAGCCTCCAGCCCTAAGCTCTGTCTCTGGCCTCAGCCACCAACACCTGGGCCCTTACATTAAGCTTGAAATCCAAGTAGATCAGAGAGACATATCATTTGCTGGCATGTCAACAGACAGAAGAGTTTATAGATCACATTATACCCCAGTGCCTATAACTAGAGAGAGAGGAATGAGAAGTCTTACTTGAGTTGCAGCCCCTCCCTCTCTTCAGGGCCCTAGTGCCCACGTCTTCCACCAGCAGGATGGGGGTTATTGCTATAATAATGGTGATAAAGGCTGACATTTACTTCTATGTGCTGGTCACTTAATAAACATCAGGCACAGTATTAAGAGTTTTCTGTGTGTCATCTCATTCAATCCTTATATAAGTCCTATGAAGAGAAGATTCAACAGTAGTGCCATTCCCATCCTACAGATGATGGAACCAAGGAATCACACTGCTGTAATGGAAGTTTGGAATTCAACCCCAGGCAATCTAACCCCAGAACCCACATTCTAGTTCCTAACATCCTAATGAAGGCAGTATCAGAAATTAGGAAATGTTTTTACAACAGTCATGCTGAGATGACATCTTTGGGTTAAATTAACATTTTCTGTTCTTACCTTTTGATACAAACTGATCTTAAAGCAAAGTAGAATTCATCCACAGATTCTATCTTCTCTCTTAAGAAGGCAACTGGTGTTTTTATCCTGTGCTATCCTCTCTCTTTCTCTGTCTCTCCTCACACCTGAAACAATTCCCCTCAGATGATGCAGCTCAGGATGTTCTGCTTTGTGGAGCAAAGCTCTTCCTGAAGCCGTGTGGCCACGTTCACCAGCTGCTCACCACAGATGCTGCAAAAGGGTCACACAGCTTCTCAGGTTAAAGAACTGGCTCATAGCCTGCTCACTTGGGAAATCTCAGTTCTCTATATTTCAGAATAACAGGAGACTGAAGAAATGCACTTGGGCATGTTAATCTTCCTGCTTAAAGACACATCTTGAATTTACCTATGTGCCTGAGTTCTACACGTCTCCCTCCAGCCTGAGACGACCAGGCAAAGAATCTGTCTGGGACTACTTTTCCTGATATTTTCCTCCCTCTCTCTGCTTGTATCTTAACAACAGGGAAAGGACAGATTAAGGCAGACTAAAGATGGTACTAAATTCTTCAACCTGCCTCCTGTCAAGAGGCAGGTTCTCTGTCCCTTACCCTTGGATCTGGGTGGGCTCTGTAACTGCTCTGACCAACCGAATATAGTAGAAGTGATGTTGAGCCCATTTCTAGGTTTGGCTCTAAGAGACCAGCAGCCTCCACTTCCATTTACCTGCCACATGCCTCACAGTAGAAGTCCAACTACTCTGATGGAGAAACCACAGGGTGAGGCCCTAAGACTACATGGAAAGAAAGAGGAGCCCAGCTGACCTCAGCAAGATGTAAGCAAAGCTATTTTGAATTCCTCCAAACCCGACCAGACACCAGCCAAATGCTACCAAGCAATGCCAATCAAAGCACATGGAACAGAATTGCCTGAGTTTGTAACCCACAATATTGTGAGATCTAATAAAATGGTAGCTGTTTTGTGGCAGCAGGTTTCATAGCAGTAGGTAACAGAAGGGTAAAGGTGCCTGGAATAGATTCCTTCAGCTTTGAAGACTCCTGGACTTTACACATTCACAGGTGGAATGCTGCTCTGTCTAGGCCAACTCAATGCATTCATACATACATAGGGAAGAGCATGCTGCCTTCTCCAGATAACTCTTAATTTGTGACTTGAGACCATTTCTACAAGACAGTCACCACTGTGCTGTCCTGTGGAGCAAGTCTTCCTGACTGATTATACATTGTTAATAAAAGATTAATCCTTTAGTAAATTATAATTCATGGACCAGTTGGAATTCAGGCCTATACTAAGCAAACTGAGCCCACGCTTTATTTTTCCCTTTAATTTCCTCAGTTACCACATAATTTTCAATAGCCAGAGGTAAATCTCTTCATTTTAGAAAAAACACATAGAAAGCCCTGCTCCCAGGTGGATAAGGAAACAGTTATTTATTGTAAGGTCTGACAATTACAGTGAAAGACATAAAGGTAGGCTCTTTTAGTTAATAGTTTCCAAATGTAATTTCATTCTTCGACTTAATTACATGTGTTTTAATGTATTGCTCTAGTTAAATGACTGTGAGAAGATAGTGTATTTTGGAAACATAATGCATAGTTTTTGAGTAATCATAGTTTATTTGTAAATCTATAACATACTTTTATGGACATGAGATGAATAAAAAACAACCTAAGAGAAATAAAGAGTGAGGCCTCTGGTGTAGTAGAAAATACTTAGGCTTTAGAAGTTTGCAGTCTGATTTGCAGACTTGCCACATATTGGTTGTGTATTGTATTTGGTGCAAGTAACTTCTACAAATTCCCTTAAACGTACAGGCTGAATATTCCGTAAGCACCAGGCATTGTGCCAATCACGGGGAAGACGAAGAGAACACGGTACCAACAGTCTCTCCCTCAGAGTCTCTTGAGGCCTCACCTTCCTCCTCTGTAAAATACCTACCCCGTGTGACTGTTGTAAAGACGGGATGGCGTCCGCAGAGCACCCGGTACAGAGTTGGTGCTCACCACGAGGTACGTTATTAACATTGCCTTTGTCACATCAAAGGCAGCCTTTCTCTTGCATAAAAACCGTGGGTCCCCAGGATGAGGAAAACCAGAGGTGCTAGTCTTTGTATCTGATACTTCATTGTTCTTTCCAGTTTAGGTTTCACTCCAGCCACTGTTTGAGAAACCAGCCTGGCACAGGTCAAACCTTACTTACCACACGTGCCTCGACCTCTGAACGTCCCCTCACCTTCCTCCCTGGCTCCTTCCCGCCCTGCCTGGGCCCACGCATGCGCGGCTTGCTGTTATAACGTAGGACCGCCCGTGGAGCAAGTTTTCACCAATGGGAGACTACCTTTGCGAGGGAGAACCGCCCACAGAGCAAGTCTCCACCAATCGGGGACTCAGACTGGAGAGGCTCACTCTCGCCCCCTCTGCTGTAGGCTGCGGGGATCTGAGGCTCACTCCTAAACGCCCCCAGATGGAGGGGACCGGGTGGCCCACAGCGAGGACCAACTCAGTGAAGCACGTTTGCACGGGCTTCCCGCCTACTGCACTTCCCCGGTCCCTGCCTTCTGATGTCTGGGCCCGCTCCCCTAATGAATCGCACGCCTGCAGACCCTTGTCTCGGGCTCTGCTGGCAGGAGGAAAAGCAGGCTAACACACTGTATCTGTATAACCCTATTGAGTAGGCAGGGTCTTATTGAAAGAGTTTATAAAATTAGCCCTGCAATGAAATATATGACCGTTTAAAAGAGTGAGCTATGAATCCAGTGAGAAATTTCTGTGACGGACTACTCTTGAGTAAGAAAAAGCAAGATGCAGGGGTGTATATAAAATATGACCCCATTTTGTAAAAAATAAAAATAAAGCCTTCTATCTGTATATAAATATACTTTTTCATAAATGTATGTATACAGCACTTATTTTTTAATTAAAATTTAAGCTTTAAAAAAATAAACCTGGGTGGGGATATGGGCATGGAGGGGAGGAAGTTAGTAAAACAAAGAAAAAGAGGTCCCCAATAAAGGGATGTAATCATATGATTCCATTTGTGTAAAGTCACACACACATGAATATGTGCCTATGCTGAATGAAAGACACTCCCCCATGTGCTAACAGTGATTATGTCCAGGATATGGAATTTCAGGTAGGATGCACTTTCTTCCTCCTCCTCTTTTGTTTTAAATTTTACAATAAGCATAGATTAATTATATAACAGAAAAATAGTAAAACAGGAAATATAAAAACAAAACTGAAACTGAAAAACACAGTTTTGCATAGCAGTTAAGACAGCAGCAGACTCTGGAGCTGGACCACCAGCACTGAAGCTTTGGCTCTATCACCTATAGTTGTCTGACTTTGGGCAAGCTATTTCATTTCTTTGGGCTCCAGTTTCCCAATGTGCTAAATGGGGATAATAATGTATACCTACTTTCACTGGACTATTAAGAAAAATAAATGGAAAATATAGGAAAAGCTTTCAGGATGGTGCCTGGCACATAGTAAATGCCATATAAACGTTACCTATGAAATTTCTTTATATTTGATTGTACAAAGGAAAAAAAAACTGAAGGGCTTAGATGCTGCAAACTTCACTTAGGTGGAGAGAGAAAATTGGCTTCATGGCCAGGGTGATTATTTATACATAGCCATTCTACTCCTGCAGGTAAGGCAGCTTCTACTTTTGGAAAAAAAAAAAAGAAGAAGAAGGAAAAAAGGAGGGAGCAAGAGAGAGAAAAATAGGGCAAAGAGGAAGGTAAGGGCTGGGGAAGAGAGGCAAGGAGGAACAGCAGGAAAAAAGCAGGAGAGAACAGAACAAAACAGCTGCAAAGATGCCACTTGGATGCTCCTGGAACAGGATTGGCCTAGCAAACTTCCCACTGACCCAGAATGTCGTGCCTGGCCTGAAGGATTCTCTCCCCAGCTCTCTGGTCACCTAGTTCTTCAAGAAGCACGCAAGTTCTTGTTGGTGATCTTTTTTTTCTTAATTGAGATGCAACTGTTAATACAGCACATTTTGCTGGCATTCATGTCACATGTCTGAGATACCAGATAGAAAATACTTTTAATTAGTTATAAATGAGAATGTGTACACAACAATTCTGAAACGGTGTCTTCATTGAAGTTTACTTCCACGGATGAGCCGTGTGACTTTAGTGCCAATTCTTATTAACTGTGCACTGCAGTGTGCTAACACCCGTGACACATTTCCCCAAATCCAGTCACAAAAATACTTCTAATTAGCCATAAATGAAAATGTACACACAACATTTCCAATAGCCACTCCATTCCTATCAAAGTTCACATCAGGGAAAACTGAAGCTTTTGCCACTGAGCTGCCTTGCTCTTGATTCCAACAACTCCTGTTTCAGAAACGCCTAGAAAATTGACTCTTCAGATCTTGCTGGGTAAACAGACCTGAAGTAGATTTATTTCAACCCAAGCCTTTTATTTGATATAGGTGTGCTCCTGAGCCCAACTAAAATGCATACCATAGCCATTTCAAAGGCAGTGATAAAATTACTTGGTTAAATATTTTGGCGAGATTTCCTGTTTTCAGAGGCCTGCGCTTTGTGTTCTGAAGCTTCTGCGTTTGCACGTGGCAATGGGGACCGTATTAGATGACACCACATCTGCCAACTTCCGTAAGAACCATGCCCCAGGGGAAGACCCCAGGCACCCATCACCGCTGTGAACCACACTGACAGATGACTTCAAACCTCAATAACCCCCTTCAAGTCCCCAAACCTTTACCTTTCTTCAGGAATGCTGGCTTTAAGCCTCTTAAGCTGATCAGAGATCCGAAAGTACCTTCCTCAGTTCAAACTTGGAGTTTATAAAATCACTTTGTCATTCAGATATGAACCAAACTCAAGGCTGTGAAGCATTCCGATCTGCTCTTAGATTTCTGTATAATCTCTCCTTCATTTCATAACTGGCTTTGTCTTCTGTTGCTGTGCGCAAATAGCAACCACAAGGCCGTGACACGTGCACGGTACGTCACCGTGAAAGATGGCTTTTTGTGTAGGGCAGGGAAAATGGTTCTGTTAGACTTTGCTTAGTTTCACTACCTTTAAAAGCTCATTAAATGGGATTCTGCCTTTTACTGGCCCAAGTGTTCAAAACCCTTTTTAATGAAAAATTCTAATCCTATATAATCACACCATAAGTACTTTCTTTCTGTTCAAAGAGGAAACAGTGTTAAATTTTAATGCATACCTCTGGCAGGCTATAATAAAAGTGTTCAGTCAGTTTTAAATCCGATTAGTGTAACTTGTTACAGATTAGGAAAAATAATCCCAAGTGGTTGGAACAAGTGCCCAGTGCAGGGGAACTAAGGGGCCTCTGTGCTAGACTCACAGGGAACATCAAGACTCTCGAATTCGGTTCACCCAAAATTTGTTCAGAAGCTAACAAAAGCAAAGAGCCATGCCAGGCCTTGCAGGACTGTAAAGACAAACTTGCAAAAAAAAGGAGGTGGATAGAGCAGCGTTCATCCCCGTACAAAGTGGAGTGAGAGAAGTGGGAAATGCTAAGAGAATTCCAAAAGGATAAAATGTCGTCCCAGGAAGAGAAACACGGAGGCTTTTTAGAGGATGTAATTTCTCAAAGACACCTTAAGGGACAGAATGGCTCAGATTAGAAGATAAGACATTTCCACTGAAAGGGTCTAAACTCAGTTTTTCCAGAAGTGGGGAAATTTCATGTGTTTAGAACTTAAAGAAGTGGAGGGAACTCCTCTGTGTCGAGGCTGCAGCAGTAGCAGACGCAGCACTGAGCACATGCACCTGCTTTCTCATTCAATCCCCACAGCATCCCAGTGAGGTAGGATTTTATCCCCATTTCATAGATGAGAAAACTGAATCTCAGAAAGATGATGAAGCTTGCCTAAGGGTGAACGGCTAGCCACAGGTGGCACTCAGAAGAAAAATCTGGTTAAGCCTCTCTCAGGAATTGATCTTGGGAACTCCCTGAATCCCACCTTCACATGATTATGTGTAATGGGTAGAATCAGCTGTATAAAGCAGGAATATTTAAAACATCTGAGAAAATGTGTATTTATGTGTCTAAATATTTCTATTTAGGAGACTGCCCTCCCACTATTTCACCTGCCTTCTCCTACAGTACCTGCAGAGGGGAAGGTAGCTATTAAGAATGAATAATAGGGGTGGCTCCTGTGGCTCAGCGAGTAGGGCGCCGGCCCCATATACCGAAGGTGGCGGGTTCAAGCCTGGCCTCGGCCGAACTGCAAAAACAAAAAAATAGCCGGGCGCTGTGGCGGGCGCCTGTAGTCCCAGCTACTCGGGAGGC